>JAGDQP010021534.1:14420-31621 GCA_022664845.1 Lepisma saccharinum
TGTATTATCCCCCTTCAGTTTTAAGTAAGCATTACTGATAGTTTACTGTAAGATTATCTACTCTTTACTATGTCGTTTCAGCTCCGTGACACGTAGTAAATAATTATTATAGTGATACAATACTTTTTGATCTACTTCTTGGTAAAATGCAGTTTGATTTGATTTTAATATGATCCTTTCGTATTTAGATTCTTGACTTACCATGTCCAAAATGAGCACCAAATTGAGACATGAATGTTCCTGTATGAACAACTGTCGGAACCGGTTTCCTTAGGAAAGGGACATTAGCTATAAACTTTGTGGGACTCAAGTGCTTAAATGTGTTTTCAGTATAAGTTTTACCAAATGATCGATATAATTCTGCCGTAAAATGCACGGAACTATCTTTTAATTATTTTTCACTGTATTGAATTCAATTTATTTGCTACCCTTTGACTTAGGTTTTATTGCTAGACTCACGGAAGACTAAAAACCACAAACAAAAATGGCGGAATACGATGCATCATTTCGACAGCGTAGCGACAGACGGTATGACAAAAGACGGATTCATTCGAGATTTTCAATCGACTGCAACATACAAACGAATATCTCGTCTCAGCTTGGTAGCATCAAAAATAGGGCCAACTATTTACGTTAGATGAGATATACGATCAATTTCTCATTGGCTGTTCCACGAATTACTTGCTCTGACAAAGAAGGAAAAAATGACAGGCTCACAAAAGAGAATTGGAAGGTATCAGCGAAGAAATGGCAACTGAACTTGCTATAAGGCATACCTATATAGAGATAACTTGGTATAGGAAGTAATCCTTGGTGTCCAGGAGATACGTACGGCTTTCCAGTACAGGAAAGTTTGAGTGAGTTGTATTTCTTGTGGGTGGACAAAGAATCAGAACTTACGGAGACAGGAAGAGTGCAGGCATTACGGAAGTATCATTTTGAGTGGAGCAAGGAAGGATTTCCTTCCGAGTATCGTGACAGGAGTGAGAGATGGAATGCGAAGAAATGATTGACGGAATGTCGTTTCCGGATTGATACGGCACTCCGGGAACTAGTGCGAGATCCCCTATACGTAGTGCCGGAAAGGAGCCGTATAGCAAAGGCATATTTTGATTCAGGGTCAGGGGGAAAACGATGTAACTGCATGTTTGGTCGATTTCGAACTAGTGGTACCATCTTTTAGTTCACAAGATGTACTACAATGGTGCAGACAGTGAAGAAAAGAGAAAGACGAGAATGAACCGAAAAATGCAGTCGGAAATACTGCCTAAAGAGGAAGAATGATGAAACTCCGGTGCATCTGGACGCAGATTGGAATATGAGTCGAATGGAGTTTCATCGTTCTTCCCCTCGACCTTTCAATTATCAAATTGTATCGATAAGGGAGAAACTAATGTTGAACAACAGAAGAGAGATATTTTGTCCTTCAGCAAATCCTTCGCTTTTAACTACAGTTTATCGCTAATTTCTTTTGTTACCACTGATGTATTTATATGTTAAAATGTGTTTCACAAGAAGGGATTTCTAGCAGGATTTTCAGTTTGGGGGATATATAACCAAACTTGGGATGTTTAACAGGGTTTAAAGAGTTTTTAAAGTGTTTCTTTCAAATTTTAACCGAATAAACTTTTAAGTTCCATAGGGACGTTCAAAAATTTGGGGGTTAACACGAGCGCATTGGGGCAGGTCTGGCAGAAAAATGTAATTCAATTTCACCTTAACTCATCTGATAATAGAAACTTTGGCGAACGATACATATGTTCTTTTTTAAAAAATGAGAAGGCAACTTTCTGGAAAACAAAACAAAAATGGCTTTGTGTGTGTTGTAGTTATATAGTACTATACACACGTACAGCATTGTTGTTAACATCATATAGGTTATGCAAGTAGTCTAGAATTCAGATTTTTTACTTATATAACTCATCTCGTTTTGTTGTTCAATTACGTTAGGTTTCACTTATTTGTTTGTTTTTATCAATGTAGTTGCTTGTATACATTACGCAGATGAAGAAGAGTACTATAGGCAGTAAAAAATAGCCTTACACTAAGTAAGTAGCATAATATGGATAAGCATTGCTGCACACAAGGAATTGAAAATGAACATGTAAATTTAAATGGTCGGTACTTCAAAGCAAGCTCCCTTTAAGTGTTTACTTTTTTTTTACTACTGGGAAACAAAACAAGCACAGAAGCACACAAATCATATATTCAGAAGACTTCAGTTGGTAATCTTTCTTGTGTTCTAAATAGGTTTTAACATAGTTCCTAATTACTTTTTATGAATGAAAAGGTATACACTATCTGATAGTCTGGCAAACAACTCTCAATATATGTATACACCCGTGACGTAAGTCTTGTTTTTCTGGAAAGCTCTTCGGCAATGATGCATTCTGAAATTCGTCACTACTGAAATATACAAATCCAACAGCATTTGTTACTTAGGGCAAGAATCACAAAGTTGGTTGTTACGATAAAGTTCTTAACTGATTTGGATTTCAATAACGGATATACTACTGTCTGCACTTAAAGTTTGGAAACCGTTCCAGATAAAATTCTGGGAGATTTACTGAAACCTTCAAATCCTCATTATTAACACGTGCGAGTAGATTAATCACCTGAACATAATTTTTATCTGTTTCCGGTCTTTCTATTGACGTACATTGGAAGTGACGTAAATTAAAACCTTCAACATTTGCAAGTAAACAAAATAAAGCTCTCACACTCACTCTTCTTTGAAACTGTAATCAATACTGTAATAAATATCTTGAACATCAAATACCTTAAACTTAACTCTACAAAATTTAAAATTAACGATTAGCATATAAGGTGACATAATAAGCTGCGCGTACTTATCGCTAGGGACAGTAATTTTTTTAACATTCAAGAAATCACATGGAGTAGATAAACGCTTGTTAACATTTGGTCAAAATGTGCGTTTTAACTCAAGAATTACTAGCGAAATTTGAATATTTTGCTTCCATCCACGAATCTGAACTCTACGCAACAAATTATACATTTTTATTCATTCATTTACGAAAAGAATGCCTAAACAATTGAAAAAAAATAATATATAATTCATCTTCAAAATATATCATATGATTCACGTAGCACGGAAAATTTTAGAATGTAGTACACTAATTTCTCCATAGATGGCAGCAAATGTGTGAACATGGTTTGTCATCTAGCAGTTTTCCGGTATTTTTTTTTTTTTTCGAATATTTCGCGTGTGTTGACCAAGAACCGAACAAATCTGACCTTTACAAATCAAGAGCTGTTTTCATCACATGCCTACGAAAATTCAGCTGAATGATTAAGAAATAAATTCCTTCGTAGTTGAACATGTGACGTTTTTTGTGCAGCAGCATTCATTAGTGAAAGGTTTATGTCTAAAGTTAGAAACAGTGTATTTATTATGTTTATCTATTCATGAAATTAACCTTTGCACTCAAGAAATTTTGCCTTGTACTCACGATTTTTTAAACATTTTCACTGAAGAAACTTAAACAGCTTTGTTTAAGAAATTCTACTGTACTTACTAATCGTTACGAGACTTTGAAGAAGAATAGGTACGTAGGAAGATTTGGGTAAAACGTGACATTGGAGGAATAACAAAACCGATACTAAATTTAAGATTTTTTTTAAGTTACGTGTCAAAGTGACTATTTCAAGTTCTGTGTTGAATAATTTGAGTGACGTACCATTTGTGCCCATTTCAAAATCTAATTAAACATGTAGGCCTATACAGGGAATATTCTTTTACGTGTAATAAAAACTGAAGACGTTATAAGGTTATTCGAACATTTATCTATTTCTTTCTTTCTCTTTTATGTGTATAATGATATTTGAAAGTTGAACAATAAGAAACAGCACCGAATTTTGTCTGAAACGTAGCATTCAACTTTCTTTATTTATATGTAAAAGGAATTAATTTGCTACTTAAAACAAATTAATTTATTTATAGCACTTTCTTGTAATATTATTTTGTATTTCTTTAAATGTTAATTTATTTTCAGTGTTGTAAAAATTGTAAATTGTGGTGACGTAATTGAAATTGTTATGAATTACACTGAATTAGCAAAGCTCATGGAATAGCATATCACTGATTCGCGGGAGGACCACATGTGTTCCACGCCCCCTGCAGAGCTCCGCGACGTCTGCATTGTGTGAGACCTTGTGGGAAATGACTGTGTGAGTGATTCTTCGTGAGTTGACGCCACTTGAATGGGGCATAGTGGTGGGTGCCGACGCATGGGAAATTCGATTTCGGCAGTGGTGCAGGAATTCGGCTTCACACGTTCAACCATGTCCAGGGTGTACCGAGAATGGGTTGATGAAGTCGTCACAGTCCACAACAGACACCATACCGGGCACTCAGCCGCCCCCAATGACCAAGACCGACGACACGGGACTTGCGTTCCATGGGGTATGGGAGCCGTCGTTCTGCATGGGTGCCACTGCTAACCCCGCGTCATCGGACACTCCGGCTTGCATCTGCTAACAGCCACTTCGGATGGACACTGCAACAGTGGCGTAACGTCAGCTGCTCTGAAGAGTCACGGTATCAACTGTATCATGCTGATGGCAGGCACCGTGTGTGGCGCAGACATCACGAAGGGATGGATCCCGCATTCCAATAGGGCGTGGTACAGTGCGGTGGAGTATCAGTCACGGTCTGGGGCACGTTTTACTGGTATGGAATGGGTCTTCTGGTTGTTCTGGAAGACATGTTGAATGGTTCACTGTATCGTCGGCTGCTCGAAGATCATATACACCCGTTTTTGGCCTTTCAACACCCTAATGATCTTGTGGTCTTTCAAGAGGACAATGCGCCGCAACATCGCTCCAATGTCGTTCGAGAATGGTTCGAAGAGTATGCAGGATAGGTCCAACGACTGAGCTGGCCACCCTAGAGCCCTGATATGAACCCCATTGAGCATATCTGGGATGCCGTTGAATTCAGGCTCCGTGCACTGGATCCTCCATCCACGAACAGGCCACAATTGGTTTCTGCTCTGTAGGCTGTGTGATGTCAACTGCCTCCGGAAGTGTACCAGGGACTAGCAAACTCACTTCTACGCCGTATCGCTGCGCTCCGCAGGGCTAGAGGGTGCCCAACCATATCCCATGAGTTTTGCTAATTCAGTGTATATAACCTCAGGGATTCTTCAGTTTATTCTAAAGAGTTCTTATTGAACACTCTTTATTTGAATTGAAGATTATTAGATCAGATTTATTCTGATTTAGGAGGTTCTATAACTCTCAAAAGACGAAAATAAAATTGTCACAATTGTATATGGCTATTTTCTTTTTATTCTTTTTGCAGTTCTCTACGGTAATTTCAAAGTTTTGTGGTCGCTCCAAAGAGCAGAAAAAAATCTGCGACAGAGATAATTGAAGATATATGCTCTCATAGGATCGTTACTTCGATGTCCTTATTGGATTTACTAAACATAACCTTAGTCCAAAAAAAAAAACCTCTTCATTATTCGTTAATTTACAAATGTTCTACTGTGAAACTGCTGGACGTAAAAATATACATAAATGCAATGTTGGTGGTTAGGTGGAATGCCATACGCTTATCAACAACGCACTATACAATAAAGAGTAGCCGAGGTTCAGTGAAGTTTAACTGTGGTTTGATCAATGTGCATTACACTAGACTGCGTACATTATGGAACAGATACTACAAAACGTAGAAATGTTAACTAGTATCGCTATATAATATACGCTTCAAGGCAGAATGGCGTAAGTTACATTTACTATTTGGGTTTTACTAATATTTTACATAGTTGTTCATAAAGGACAGATATTACGTTCCACATATCTTTAAACAGTCACCTTCTCGTGCACTGGTGGAAACTTAAAAAAAATACACTTACGCCTTTCTGACTTTGACGCGACGATATTATATAAATAGAAATGTTTTCGTTTTACAATGAACATGAGAAAATAACTTTTGTAAAGCTATTAAGTTACGCTATTTATCCATTTTAAGCTTTCTTTTGTTCTATAAAATATTTTGTCTCATTCAAGTCATTTTTTAAATTTTATTTAAAAACGGAATAGGTATTGATAAAGTAAAACTGTATATAAAGAATACTACAGTATTATTAAATATTTTAAACCACACACTCATATTAATTCACAATTTATTGAAGTGTGATTGACATTATTACATATTAAACAATTAATTTATAATTATAAGCTACTAATTATTTGTTAGTAAATGTTGATAGTTTGATAATTTTACAGATTGTCTCAGCCAACAAACGAATCATATTTAGTTCTGAATGAGAATTTTCAATGGTTTAAAAATGTTTTAAAGACGGTGGGGTATATCGTAAAGTATACTACAGTAACTCTAGTTTAAACAGCTACATGATTAAGGTAAGGAACTTCTCCAGCTCACTTACTTACAATTAAAATTAATTAGCACAAATTTTGCCTATATGACCGAAATAGTGTGGTGCTCTTTGTAAAACAGATCCAACCTAATAATGAGCAGACTTTCTAAACTAGACCGAATTATAGTGATTCAATTTAGTACAACTCTATTTATCAGTTTCCAAGACCTATAGTTAACTTCTATAATAATGTTATGCTAACAATTACGTTTACTACTATTCTCCAAAGTGTATTCTTAACTGTGTTTGTTCCATTATTCTCAGGCTGTCTTTAATTGTCAAAGTACTTGATAAACGATAAAACAATAGTTGCTGTGATAGCAACCCAAATTTTTCCTTTTTGAAATAACTCTTATCATAGCTTAGTTTAGGTTTGGTTGCAAGCAAGGGAATATATTAAATCCATCCCACAATTTTATAATTACGTTATTGTTTATAACACGCTCTAAGCCTAGACACTGCTAAATATTATAAGATTACTTTAAAACCCCAATAATAACTACAAATTAATAAGGCCACTCCTACAATTGCCATATCTTATGTGAGTAACTTCCATCTTATAATAGGTATTAATCTTCAAAACACAGTATTATGTATGTAACAACAATAAACTTAACTAGGATTCATATTTCAAATCGTAACTAACAAGACAAGAAGCTGAAAGTTATTTAAAAAGATGCTCTATTCATACTCAAAGGTGTGGTGAAAAATCGCATACGAATGAATCTAATCATTGATTTAAGTTCGCCACAGTACTCATCAGATCAGCACAAATTACATGACCATCATTTCGTATCATCACCATAATCAAAGAATTAATTATTAGTATTCATAATATTAATCAAAATCATCATCATGTACACCATCATTTACTTGTGATTGTAGTAATAGCGAGTTATTTCATTTTCAATAATCAGTAATAGCAAATTTGTCAAATTAAGCTTTAATATAATCATCTGCTACCATTACTCCACAAAATCACTGGTATGAAAAATAGATGCATAACAACATTTCATAGTCACCGTTACTTACCAATCCATTATCCAATCCAACGTTTCCCTGACGTTCAAATGAACAAATACATGAGTCTGGTGATTCCATTTATTCCACGTAATCCAAGTCCAAATTCATAATTAGCATAAATTCTAAAGTCACCATTAATAATTTCTAGAAAACCAATGAGAATCTCAAATCTCCATTTTGTGAGAACAAACTACGTAAAAGTCTCTACAGCAATCTATTAAACAAGAGCACTTGTTTGTTGCCATACAAATACAAATCGTCACTTTGGAAGCAGAAGGTCACTATGCCCACTTTCTGGCAAAATGGAGTTAACACTGCAGTCAAAGACCTTTCAGTGAAAGGCGTCAACCCCAAAAATAAAATTTCACAAAACGACCTCCAGTGTCTACAAATGTTTGAAATGAAATGAATTTATACAGACTTTAAGTAAAAAAAAAAGTAAAGCTATTTCCTGTGCAATACGCACGCATCGTGGGGGACGTGGTGGTAGCGCTCCACATATTTTCGACCTACGGTACGAGGTGAGGTGGAGTGGTCAGTCCCACGCTCGATCACCTTTACCTTCCCAAGGTGCTCAGGAGTACCAAGGACACTCTCGTACTAAATTCGGTAGGAGACTGAGTGCGCCTCAGGGCGCCAGGCATGAGAAAACTGTGAGAAAAGTCTCCAGCGTCCTGGCCGGGATACAGACTTTAAAGTGGAACTTCAAACTTTAAAACTGTTTTTTCTCAAAAGTAGCAAAAGTGGACATAGATTCCAAGGTGATGACGATGCAGAAATAGAGAGAGAGTGAGATGATCACAGATTACAAATTTATTTCATCTTCTGTCACAATATGTTAACGATATAAGATAAATCGCATTATTTTCCCACGCTGTTTGTATGGAATAGAGTGAAATACGTAATACAAAATCTAACTTTAGATATAAATTAAAAATTCAAGTCCTCATTTCAGTCCATTCACTGGTAGCAGAACCTATAAGGCAAGTAAAGATTATAATTAGTGTTCTGCTCTGAGGAATTTCTAAGAAATAAAAGTGGACTTATGATTGTTCTCCATTGCTTTCAATCGAATGAAAATGAGGTTCTAAATATGGAATTTACTGTTTAAAGTAGATTCCGAACCACTATGTTCAATGTGAACTCCCAGGAATGGAGCCCGCCATCCTTGTTTGCAAGACGCCAAACAAGCGACTCAAAGAATTCAATATAGAAGTAGATTATACTGTAGACTATATACTGTAATTTTGAGATACCTGAGGAAAAATCAAGTCAGTATATAACTAAAATCAATCCTCAAAAGAGAAATAATAGAGGAAAACTGGGATTAATGCGGTCTCAATGCCCTCAGGAAGGAAGAGCCGACCGGATAGCCGTGCGGTCTAAGACGTTAGTCCCACGACTCGAAGGTCCCGGGTTCGAGTCCCGGCAGGGGTATGAGTGTCTTTTAACTAGGGGCATAATCTATCGTGACGGACTGAAGTGAAGAGTTACTAGACTGGCCCATATAAAATAAAGTTTACCAAAGATTTATCAGGAAGAAAGAATAGGTTAGAACCTTTGTATGACACGTTTTTAGATTTTCCGAATAAAATGTTTAGTAAAAGTGTACAAAGCTATGAAAAACGTACAAAAATGTACAAAAAGTGTTTAAAACTTGCTCACTTCTTAAATACCTTTTGTTTTAGTACACTATCAGTTATAGGGTGAAACAAGTGTATTGCAAAAAAAAAAAAAACTTTTGAAGGACAGCATATTCACAAAGACAGAGGTACAGTATATGGCATAGCATAAGTTGGGGTGTTTATATATATATATATTAGAAATGAGTAGGCATGACAAAGAAAGTAAACACCGTGTTTCACAGTAACTCCTTCCATGGGACTAATATGTAACATTTTTGGGACTATTGTGAAACACCCATGGCACTGAAGCACCCCAAGCCCGAGAAAATAATTGTGTTCTTATTAAACAGTATAAACCTTAATCTGTCACCTGTTTCATAAAATCGGTATAGTAATTCTTGAATCCAAAGTGAATACATGATCATCACACATTATGAAAATAGAAATATCCAAAATGAAAGATAACATAATATTACGAAGAGAATGGATCTAAATTAAGACTTGCAATGTATTAGCACGATTTTTCATTTTTCATAGTACAGTACAGATGAAAGTTGCGAAAAACTGCTTTCAACAGAACAGATTTTACTGAAGATTATGAATGAGTGAAATCGAATGATGGGAAAGAATTGACACAGAAGATGTTATTAAACATAAAAACGGTTTAAATAAGTATTCTTCATCTTTCTCTGTACTCTTCCCATTTCTGACTCTGGTAGTTTCTGAGTGACCTCTGAGAAATTCAACTGTCATGTGATAGAATTGTTCGCAATTCTGTGGGTGCTGTTCACTTAATACTAAAATTAGATGCATGGACTACACAGACCATGTGTAATACTATTACCACTGGCATGCCTAGAACTATAGAACTTACTTGCTACCAACGTTGGACACCCTATTTCTATTTGTTTCAGAACAGCTCCATACGATGTTTGATAAAAGTCTCTGAATTACACTATGAAAAGTATAGGATTAACTTTGAACCTGAAGATCTCTGATGGCTGCGAAACCACTTGTGGATAACGGATCGCTGTATATACAGATTTTATTTGCAATATCCCAGTTAGTTTTTGAGGAGCTGTGAAATGTTTCAAGTTTCTAAGGAAGTTATTCAGCCGAAATCTCAGTCGTTTGACTAACGGTTTCTTTTTACACATAAACACTATATTATTATTGTATGGAGAATAAAACAACTTATAATTAATGTAACATGTTTTCTTGTAAAATATTTTGTACTTCTCTGTGTTTAGTGCCTAAGATATTTTTGACTTTTTCATATTTGCCAGTTTCGTAATAGCTCCGGTTGACCACACATTTTGTTTACATTTTCGGAGTTTGCACATTTAATGTATACATATGTAATGAAATCTTGACTTATTGGAGATGCGCAATAATGTTTATAAAAAGTACATCATCAAAAGTAGAACTTAAAAATACGAGGGTTGTGCGTTTTTTTAAAGTTCATACTCGCTACTGTAGTATAAAGGATATTAAGCGAAAGACAAATTCAGTATTAGTCTATTGAATAAATATTTTAGGCATGAGAAGATAGTTGAAGGTATTAAACAAAAGCGGTCTCAACCACCAGGCCTAATCAATTTTAAATTAAGCAATAGTTTATAGTGTACCATTATCATGCAGTGTTCCACACTAATTACATTTTACTGTAGACAAGATATACGGGGCAAGATAATATAAATTAGGTGGCAAGCTGCTACTTACATATAGTAAGGATAGCACTTTCCTATTCATCAGAAGCACATAAGATTTTTATAGTATGTTCAAGTATTTAATACTAATATGCGTAGAAAGTGCTTAGTTTGGTTTAAGTAGCTATAGATTAATTTTGTGAATCTAATGTTCTGTTCAGTGATAGGTATATTTTTCTGTGAAATTTCAGTAAGCACAATAAAGATTATTATTCAAGTTGTTTAGAATTATTTGACAGAAAAACTAGTAACATACGGTTACGATATGAAGTTTATCTTTTACATATTATATGTATACAATATGATAATTTGTATTAAATAGCTAAATCAAATTATCTGCAGTTGTACTCGTACATGTTTTTATAACATTTTGCTCAACCGTCAATTTCACCTGGTCCAACTACACTGGAGTACGATGGTATTTGTTGCTTATTGTGTTTAAACCGATACATATTGTGTTTGATAATCTGTTGTTGAGGTACACAATTCTAGAAATGTCGTAGAAGTTCCTACCTTCATAACAGCTTCTCATCTGGTCCCTTATCCTTGCGTTACTTAACTCTAACAATTTAAGAGTAATTCAAATACATCCACGCACCAAGATAATCTGTATCTGAATAAGAAGTTATATCTGCATTTAGTTGCAAGTTGAGTAAACTGAAAAGTACGTAAATTATTGTATGAAAGTGTACATTATTCATCGTTATTAAGCTTGACGGGGATATACGAAAAAAATCTAATACAGTTAATATTAGCTTTTAAAAAATCATGCAAGCAAGCAAACTCACGGTGTATGACGTGAGGATGTTACAAGGTACCTTCGCTTAAACTTGTAAACATGTTGGATGTCGATATTAATTCGCCTTAGAAGGTGACGGAATACATGAACCGAAGACTGAAGAAAACAAAATTATTTTGTTTCTTAAGCGGTCAATGACGTGAGTAAATTTAAAGTAACAGTAAACAACTGTATAATTAACTATTCAAGGACGGAAGAGAAGCATAGTCATTCATTGCTTCATAAATTCTCATGGAATAAGTAGTGAAAAAGAAAAGAAAGAAACAATAATGCATCGCTGCAAATGTAGGCCGCCTGTGAGTGTCCTCAACATGGCAACTTTTTAACAGAGTATTTATTTGGGCAAACAGAAAGATCGAGATTTGACAAACAAATATCGCCTCAAAGTATCAGTACCTCAAACAATATATTGTCAAACCAAACGGAATTATTCATTTTTGTATTGGAACTTATGACAATCCATTGTCTTTATAATTACAAATAACAAAGATAAGTGTATTCAGCACTATGTCCATTGAGAAGTTGTTATGAGCTTTGCATACTTCCACACAGAAAACATCTTCCAACTGTTATCGACTATTGACAATTTTTCGTACAGTATTCTTCAACAGTGACACTGCTCTCAGAATAAAGTGACGCTTTTCTTTACATACCAACAAACGCGCGTTAGTGGCTTTCGTTTTATTTTAACGTCAAATCCATCCATCAATCGAAAACAATGTTCTTTCACCCTATATCTAGAACAACGATTGCATTTGTGTTATATGTAGCGGGCTGGACAAACACACTCATGGAAAATATTTGTTATTTTTTTTTCTTTGTTTAATGATAATTTGTAATTGTTTATAATATTGGGACCTAATTTGGCGTATTACTTCAGGCAATTATAATATTATCTTGTGAAATCCACCTGTAAGCTGTTCTCAAATTAAATGCTGTGTCTATGAATGAGCTCTTGTAAGTTAAATAAAATTTAACCCTATTCAAGACACACAAGCGAGAACCAGGATGATATTTCAAACAAAGATCTGGCTGTTTACTTTAAAATCTCATTTCCAGGAATTCGTGCGGGAAGTGTCGTCATATCTTAAAAGTGAGACGGATTCATAAAGTTGTAGATGGTAGTACAAAATCCTAAAACTTTTAATCAAATAAAAACATTAAATTAAGCAGTTCCAGTGCCTGACTCATGTGCAATTGTAATTTCATGATCGAACCATTTTAAGGACTTCAAATTTGAACACTACCTGAACGATTATTATTATTATTATTATACATTTTTCACACAGTTTTATTTCATCAATAAGTAATTTTAGTTCCCTAAGGAGGAAGCAAAATATTGTCGGAAATGTGGTTCGAACATAATGTAACTTACGATTCAAACCAACTGAGCTACGAGGAACACTAAACCCTTAACTTTTCTACCTATTGAAAAAATTGCTGTAATAAATGTATGTTTTTCGGTATATACCAAATTTGACAAAATTATGACGAAAGTTTCACACATTATACGTTCATTTCGGCTTCGTACTCCCCTTAGTCGATTTTAGTTATACTTCATAATACAGTATGAAAGTCACTAACATTTCATATTCTTTTCTACAAAAAAAAAAAAAAAAAAAAAAATCACTTTATTCAAAAACTACTTTTGTGACTTTTACAACATGTTGAGGCTAAGAATTAAGATCACTGATCAGTAACATTATTTCGGAAGAGGAGAAAGTGAAAGAGAAAGCTTCTCAGGCATTAAATGAAGGTAACATTCATTCACTCGCCTCGCGTTACTGAAGAGAAACCAAAGATATATTAAATTATTTAAATTTAGATTTCAATGTGATCACTCGCAGGTTTGGATATGTAAGTCCATAGAGGAACTAGTGGTTAAAATAATTGAAACACCTCTCTACAGATACAATACAGAATTTTCATTTCCAGTAACTGAACTATAACTTTTTGTGAAAGTCGTTTGTACATAAATAAATATAGGATTATTCACAGAATTAACATATTTTCTAATTACTAGGCACAACCAATCTCCTCTCATCTAATAATGGGTAGTACATCTCATGGATTATCCACAGAGATCAGGCAAATCTTGGAATGGTATCTACAAAGTAGATCTTGGCTATCTACCTTGCAGCATGCTCTCCCCCACCCTTCTCCGACCTGATGCTGAGTTCTCTAAAGATCTTAAAATAAATTCAATTCAATTAAGAGATTAGCGATTAAAATAAGACATCGCTGGTAGATTTCTAAAATTCTGCAAGCAACATGACTTTGGTTATAATTACCTATTTCATGACACCGTAAATATCCTGTAACTTCTTCAATAATACAGTGGTCGATTCATACTCTGAAAACCAGTGTTTATATTTTATAACTTGTGTATATAAGGACGGGAACAGAAGTGATGAAAAGGTCTTTCACTCCAGAAAAATAATATTCTTCCCAAGGAACAAAAATTAATTAAATGTGTTCATATCTAGCGTTGTATTATATGAAGCAGAACATAACTTTAAGAATGAGTAATTAAAGGAATTTGAAATCCTTCGCAATCAGGATATGGACAGAAACGAAAAGAAAAAAATCTGGCCAAAAAAAATGAGAAAACTCTAAAGATGTTATTTAAGAAACGAAAAATAGTGAAAACAATAAACTGATGATACTATTAAAGAAAAAGAGAGAACAGTAAGAAGACTGACGCAACTTCTTCACGGTATTAAGGAAGATAGATAAATCGTGAATTTAAATGGAAATAGCAACATGGGGATGAATGAAAAGGAATGAAAAGGACATTCAGTATTCAGAAGAACACTGACGCTGATCACAATGATGAGTATGCATCAGGTTATAAAAGACGTTTAACTTGAAATTCAACTTCATTAAGTACAACTGAAACTAGAGATCTATCTTCCTTTTGAGCAGCATTGCACTTTTAAACGAAGGTTGCATATAAGTCGACTACTTAATTTAACATTTACTTTAAATGCGGTCAAAATAAGAAACGAAGGAAGTATTCATTATTTGAAGAGAATTACATTTTGATATTTTGTTATTATCTTTCGTGACCTACGTTTTCCAAGTCTCAAATTTAATTAAATTAGTCAAGGAAATAGTTGTTCCATTAAGATCGAAATTATAAACATCATTTTTGTGCTAACTATATTAGTATGAAAGCTCTTTGAGAGTTACAACAATAAGAAGGAACCTAAGAAGAAAGTAAATATTAAAAATTCGCTTTGATTGTTTATATCTGTCCCCTTCGTTACGTTTGAATTACAAAGCTCGATACACGAGGAAGGTGGAAACTGTACGTACAATTTTTCTGTTCATAAACTGCGAGCCATAAAGTTTTCATTTTAATTCTGCCCACAAAGGACCAATAAACAGATATTCATTTTCTAAATTTTAAGTGATCCTGTAAAACTCGGTATAGTGAGACAGATTTATTTTATGAGTAAACTCGAACATCGTAGATAAAGTAACGATTAAAAATAAAGCCCTTTAATTTAGAGCAAAAATGTAAGTTGTTTTCAATTTGATTGCTTTTAAATCTAGGGAGACATTATATTAAATTTAAATGGGACACTATATTATATTGGGTGAAAAAATTCGAACGCCCAAATTGGTAAAGATATTCATTCTATTGTTAAAAAAATAAAAAAAGAATTAGACATACTTTTCTTAAACAATTCGTACTAAAAAAAATGATTTTGTTTATGCATGACTTTAAAAGAAGAGCATGAGGCGGGTTAATTGAAGAACTAATAATATATAGTGGCTGTATATGAGAGCGTGCCCGACGCTTTTTTTAGTCATGCATAAACTTTTTTTTTTACTTTTTAGTACGAACTGTTTGAGAAAAGTATGTCTTTAAAATGTTTTTTCATTATTTTTTACCCAAACTCTAAAGTGTTATGCAAGCAGTCAAGCGCCACAGCGTTGCAGGCTAGTATTTATGAGTAATATTTAAAAAATATTAAAATATGCTTTTAAAATATATCAATAGATAGAAATGTATGAAAGTAACAATAGAATATTGTATTGTCACCCGGCTTAACGTTGCTGGGCAAATTTTCATCATTGTATGACTTCGGGAAATGAGCTAATTTAACGTTCCATGAATTGAGGACACCACGAACCGTTGTGAACTTAAGAAAATAATTTTAAAAAGCAGCCAAAATTTCTGAATATACACTTGGTCTAAAACGTCTCATTTTCAAAATGCTCTCGAGACGTGGAATTTTAGTATTTCATGTTAACATACTGCAAAAAATAGCTGTGTTAATTCAACACAACGCGATGTCCCAGCGTGATTACCACTTTTGTGTGTTAAATCAACACAACACACGGTGTTGATCTCGGCACTGTGAAAGAAAAGAATACGGCTGCAGTGAGATTTGAACATGGATTGCTCAGAAAGCGTCTTACCGAATTTTTATTTTATTATAATTATATTTATTGAACCCCAAAAATTACAACAAAAACCTTATAACTCGCCTGTGTGACTGAATTGTCTATTTTCTTTTACTTGGCTAACTCGTCAGACAGTAAAAGCACTATAGGCAAACGATATTTACGGAACAACATTTGAATTAAACGACTATAGGTTTAAACAGTGTATGGGATCAAATATGTGTTGGTGAGCCCCCAAAACAAACTAAATTACTTGCACGACTTATCCCATGGTTTAATCACTTCCTATTTGTCAATTGAGAACCAGAATTCCCATTCATTGAGAATGTTCTATTTCTATGAAAGCAAGCAAGATGGCGACAGCCAAACACTTGAGCAGCATTACTGCTTCTTATCGTAACAACATGTCAAATGCTGCGCTTGCTTTCATAGAAATGGAACATATTCTCAATAAATGGAGAATGTGATCCCTAATTGACCAATGGAAAAGTGATTAAATCATGGCGTAAATCATGAGAGTAACTTGGTTTGTGTTTGGAGTTCAGCAACATTTTTTTGTCCTCTATATTGTTTCAATCTAGTACTATTTTCGTCTGATGAGTTAGCAAAGTCGGTAAGACGCTCGACTTCTAACTGAGAAACCCATCTTCAAATCTAGCTGTAGCCGTAACTTTCTTTTTCTCCCAGTGCCGAAATCAACACTGTGTGTTGTGTTGATTTAACACACAAAAATGGTAGTCACGCTGGGACACCGCATTGTGTTGAATTAACACAGCTATTTTTTACTGTGCATCCTGATTGAAAAATGGGTTAGCAAGTAAAAAATAAGTTAAAAATATCACTGCAAAAAATTGAGACAGTCGATTTTCACAAGCCTCTCTTGAAGCGAATTTTTCACCAGCAAACGTGTTCGCCATGGACAGGAACAGATGGTAACCACTCGGTGCCAGGTCCGGACTATAAGGTGGATGCATAAGAACTTCCCAACCAAGCTCACGGAGCTTCTGGCGAGTCACTATCGATGTGTGTGGCCTGGCGTTGTCCTGGTGGAACACAATGCCTCTCCTATTGGCCAAAGCTGGGCGCTTCTGGGCGATTGCTGCCTTCAGACGGTCCAATTGTTGACAGTATAGTTCCGAGTTAAGAGTTTGGCCGTAAGGGAGCAGCTCATAGTAGATAATTCCCTGCCAATCCCACCAAACACACAGCAAAACCTTCCTGGCCG
>JAGDQP010021535.1:843-27594 GCA_022664845.1 Lepisma saccharinum
TTTAAACTAAATTAACTTTCAGCCTTCAGGGACTATACCGCCTCGTGAAGTTTCAATCAAAAATTAAAAATGGTTCTTCAACTATTTTCCCCTTTCTTTCCAAAGCTCATTATTTTTTTTCTATATTTTTTCTTTCTCTACGTCCAAAAGCCTTCAGGGGGAGTGAATTTGTCTGGTTACAGCCAAAGTCTCATGCTTCAAGCTCGTGTTTAATTAATACGTAATTAAATCATGGAGTGAATTTGCGTGTTGTCTATATTTTTTCGTCCAAGAAACTCTTGTTCTAACTTGTTTCGTAGATTCATTCAAGGAGGGGTGTCTCAAATAGCCACCTGGCAATCCACGGAGTGAATTTGTCTGGTTACAGCCAGAGTCTCATGCTACAAGGACGTGTTTAATTAATACGTAATTAAATCATGGAGTAGCAGGCTAGGTGTACTCTACTGATGTGACCACATCTGTCAGCGTTCATGTGGAGCTTACATTTGACGCTATCGCACCATACTGCTCTGAAGGTACTTTTCCGTTTTTTTTAGTTCGATTACTTTCCATGGTGGTGAATACCAGTCATGTTTTGTGAATAAAGTTATCATAATATCTGTACTCGTGTGTGGATATTTGGTGTGCCTGGACCAGTGCCCCACAACGTTACCACACAATATAATTGTTCCCTAGCAATTGTCAACCAGTGTAGTTTGACAGTTCAAGATTTGTTATATCCGAAATCATGACTTGCTTTAGATAGGAGAAGGTACATCTAGTTTTAAAATGATATAATAAATTACTATCGAGAAAGTATTTTTTTTTTTTCGAACTTCAAAATTATCTAAACTGACGCCCAATACCATCCAAAAGTGCCGGTCACAACATGGATCTTTTTCTTTTTTAACTAATATCGTGCATGCAACGTAGAATATTCCGTTCAAATCTCCAATGAACGTGACAGAATGTCCTGAACATTTAGGATTAAATAAGGACATCTTGAAGACATTCTTTTCAGAACAATAAATGTCGGAATTTTCTAAATATACCTAGAATGACACTTTCCCGAAAAAATGACCTTTCACATATTTCCATAATGTACTTTAAATAGTCCTAGAATATGTGTTATTCACGCATATCTAGATACTCCTAGAGCGCTCTATGACATACCAGTGATCTCCGAGAATACTCTAAAGATATTCCAATATCTCCACGGTGAAATCCGTAGCATGCCCGTGATGTATATTCAAGAGAAGTGAGGACATTAACTAATATTTAAGATAATGATTTGATTTATATAAATTGTATTTCGAATTTGGTTCATTTTACGATTAGATTTTTAAAAATGTTTCTCTTTTACAGTGACGAAACTTCGAGTAGCTTGTCCTTTAAAAACGTTCTTCCTAGAGGAGTTTCTGAAGATGACACCATTGCACGCATCGCTGTTTGATGCTAGCACTCCCACTGCAGAGGCGTCTGCTGCTAGCGTTAAATCAAAGAAAGCGGACAAACCGGAGAAAGATAAATCTGATTCCAAAGCTGCAAAAGAAAAGGTTCCTATTTTGTTTTAGTAATTATCTGTTAACATTGCACGCTGCTATAGTCGATCCACCTTGTACTCGGACATTCTCAGTAAAGTAAATATCGACGGTCGTATCGCCACCTTAACATCAGGTATTTATCAGCATACAAGGAGTATCCTTTTAAAATATTGTCGAAAGCAGCTGCCCAGTGGATTAGATGACAGAGTGTGGGATCGCTGACCGGGAGCAAACTAGTATTTTTTCCCTTTTACAAGAATATTACTTTCTTGTTAATATTTATGAGTTCGTGGTCCTTTTACTCTTACTTCATTGTTGCATTTTCAATGTTTTATACATGCTCCACGACTAGGGAGCGAAGAGAGTTAGTACTTTTAGACCCTGGCTGCTTCCTCCTACATCCTCTCCCCACCCCTTTCCTGACCTGAGCCATGGTTGCCTAAAGATCAGAAATGAAATTCTAACAGGGTTCAGCAGCTCTTCGTGTTCACTTGGACCCTATCATACAGCAAATAAAACGTAAGGTTGTCCATTTGAAAACTGATACCTAATTTTGTTTAAAATGTTAAAAATGGAAGCTAAAAAAATTATTACACTGCGAAGAGGATACAAATTACCACCCGACTAAAATTGTTGTTGCAATACAAAATTGTTTTTTCTTTCTTACACTTATGTTGCCTATAGTAAGAGCTCCTAATACACTTTGTTCTCACCTCCGTGTTACCTCTGTGACACTGATTCCTTACCTTACAAGATGCATCTATTTGAGAAATACGTACTTCGTTCGGACAAAAGTGCTTTTCACCAAAGTTCTGTTCCGAAACAAATATACTGAAACATATTTACTGTTAACGTAAGAATCCCCTAAGGCCCCTGCAACGCGAGAAAGATGCGGTTTTACAGCAATCTCCCGTGCTTTCTGACAAAACACGTGCTTGTAAATTTACGTCTACACGAACGTTTTTACCGCGCGGTTTGAAAGCTTTGAAACCGCAGCAGGCAGTTTCAACGCATCGGGACGGGTTAAAACCGTGAACGGGAGAAGCGTGACTCATTTTACACGAGACACTTTTACCGCGTCAGCTTCAAGAAGAAGTCCTGTGTTTTCTTCTCTTTGCAGTGCTTCTAACGGTGAAATATGTTTGACACAGAAACATTTTTTTTGTGAAGTGGAACAGCGACCGGCCTTATACGATGTTAAATCCAAAGACTATAGAAATCGTGAAATTTAGGTGAAATGGTGAGTGGAAATAGCGAAGGCTATGTTCGAAGATTGCGATGTCCCACAACTCCACGTCAGTGAAAGATATGAGAGGCACCTGCACAAAACAAATATTGCATTCCTTTAACCAATGGAAAGTAGGTTGCCTGTAGATAAAAGAAATAAGCCAAGACAACACGGTTCCGTCATAAATTACAACAACTAAATTAATGATGTTCATCTAGGTTCTGGCCGGGACAGGGTAGGGGAAGAAGGCGGCCAAGGTCTAAGTTGAAGATACCATCCGGAAAAATCACGGGACACCATAGCTGCAGAGAAGGAGAGGAACAATAGTTTGTTCTAATTCCACCTGTTGAGTTTGCAAAATATCACAAAAAATGTAACCATACATTTCCAGGGTTTTCCTCGTCTTACTAGGCGAATGCTGGGATGGTACCTTAAGTAAGTCCCTGGTTGCTATCTCTCGCCTACCCTATTCCAGGCTGAGCCAAAGCTGCTTAAATGGCATATCCTAAAATAAATTTAATTTCATTAATATATCTTAATACAATTGCACGCTCTAAGGAAGCTCCCCCCCACCCAAAAAAAAATATCACTCAAGAAGTGAAGATAAATATAGTTATGTAGTAGAAATACTATTTTTAACACCAAGATGTATACGGTAACGTTTTGTAAATATTTTAAAAACTCAAAACTTCGTGTTTAGGAACAAAGTTAATATTCCTTTCCTTCTATTCAGCTTACTATTGGAAGACCTTATCTGGCTAACTTCTGTGTTTACTATACATCTCTTGAAACTGTCTTGTGGACAAACGATTCGATAATGTCGGGTGAGTCCACCAACGTCTCTTTGTACGAGTTCTCATTTTACGAGTATCATCAAGCAAAATGAGTCGTGCTGTACAGCATCCATCTTCAACTGAGCGGCAGTACCGCTCGTGTAGATTGGACTAGCGTTTTTCTCCCGGTTTAACCGCGTCGTTTCGACTGCCACGTGTAGACACAGAGAAATGGAGGCAATTGCTCGCGATAAAACCACCGCGTTTTCCCCACTCGTGTTGAAGGGTCCTTATATAATTGCAGCCTTTCTGTAGACGTACAAGTATATCGGGCCAATACTGGGCCAACAACTCGGATATCAATCGTAGTATGGCCGTTTTTCACCAATATCGATCGACATTCGTATGGTACGATATTTCAACATTGAATGCTATTCCTGAGACTTAAGAAACATGTTGTATTTCTACCAGAAAACAAGGGCTCAGCAGTTTAAAATACCAAGTTTAGAGAAATATCACTGTTTGGAAATCTCACCTGCGACCGACATCGCTCTTCGATTACCAGTCAGTATCTGAGAAAGTGTTCCATTCGATATTCATCGATACCCGAGAATGACATCGGTCAACATTGTTCTCCGATATCTATCATCCATCAATATTGAGATCTGGTGAAATCCGTTATCAGTTGATAACGTTCTTCAACAACAGTCAATATTCTTGTCTGATATCGATTAATATCGGAAGAAGATGCTCTCCGATAGCGATCATTATCGATCTCCGATAATCGACCAAACGCTTTTATTAAACACAAGGCTAAAGAAATTTAGAAAATATATGCACAAAAGCTGTCTAGTTCAAGTGCATTGTTGTTTTACAGTGTACATCTAGATTCAAAGAAGATGACCAATGATATTTCTAACTATTTCAAAAATTGAGTGATTTGTTAACTAAACAAATATAGTAGCCTACATGACAAGCACAATATATGGAACACTAATTTAAAATCTGAAGGCAAATTTGGCTCGCTACTACTATATTACGCAACCTGTTGAACTTGGAATGTGCAACCATCGGCCATTTTCTCTGAATATATGAGTGTACACTCTGAAACTTTTAACAGAAAACTGTCTTTTATCTAGTGACTCTCGAACAGTTCGTTATGTTGAAGAGACAGGTCGTTGATAAACATTTAAAGCTTTATCTACAATAGTTTCATTAGTTTGATAAGCCTTCTGACTGACCTGTGGCTATTTATGTATTTCTAGGGAGGACAATCCTCATCCTTAAAATCTATTGAGCTGGTGTTAAGTGACTCAGAGCTAGGACAAGGAGATCCGTTGTTCATAATAGCTGAGATTGAAATGCATAAACCAGTAGTTGCTAAGAGGGGTCCTGAAAAGCTCTGCGAAGTGTAAGTACATTATAATATTCTACTTTTAATTTATATGAGATAATGAAAGCAAGTGAGTTAGTAAGAAAGCTCTGTTACAAAATGCAGTGTTCTTTAGCTTGCAGCTGGATCATTCCATGTTAAGTGGTCTGGGGTTCCCGCTCGACCATCATGGATTTCGATGAAATTTGGTGTGAACATACACACATGTTCCCAATGAACATTGGTAAAGTTTTACGTTCGCCGATTTAATACTTGTGGAGCTAGAGACATTTGTGTGACACCATACTTCAGCCGTCGACCGTATGATGCTGAGGTTGCGACAACTTTGAGACATAATAACTCTGACACTATTTTGTTGAGGGAAACAAAACTTGGCTAGCTTGTACGACTTTTTGTGCTCTATGAAACAAAATAAGAAAAATATTTTCAAGAGCGATATTCATGTAGATATTCACTTAGGAACAGAAGAGGTTGTCGAATATAAAATGCCATGCTTCTACAGCTTTCCAATCGTTGACAAATTGAGTTGAAAGTTGACAATTGTTGTAAAAAAGTCCAAAATAGTGTATTTGCAACCAGCGGTTACGAAAAAAGACATTCTGAAAACTGTTTTAAATCATTTTCATTAGAAAGAGCATGTTTCAACCTCGCTAAGAAAGTCGGGTTGATTTTTCATCGCGGGCATATAAGGTCCTAAAAATAGGGTCAAAGTTGGAAACTTCGCTATGGTAACGTCACATGCATTCTATCATGTTTTCGTCTTGTTTGTTCAGATTCAGATTTTATTGCATTCGTTTGACCGTACAATAGCACATCTAGAACAACGGTATAGAATATAACTAGTGAACATAGAACAAGGATACATTGTTTATGAACATACATTGAGTGAAATAAAATACACTTAAATGGCTAAATTTGCAAGCACTACTTTTGTCGTGACATGTCACAAACTAAAAAACTTAATAAAACCAATATTACATTATTGTTAGAAATCATTGTTTAAAATAAAATCACTTAAATTGCCAAGTATCCAAATACTACTATAAAACATGTCGTACACAAGATAACATAATACAGTCAAGATTACATTGTTGCTAAAAAAATATACTGGATGAAATATAAGCACTTAAATGGTTAAATATGGGAGTACTACCCAAATTCTTGAAATAATTAATAATAAGAGAAGAGAAATATACTTAATTTCGAAAATTACATTAATGTTTCAGTATTTACATAATATGGATACCACTTCTGACAGTGTTGAAGTTATTTGATTCAGTTTTAAGATGTTCTTATGCTTTGAAATCAAAATGAAGATATTCGTCTACTGTGTGAAAATTATGTTTCTGTAGTACGCTCCGCACTAAATCAGTGAACCGATTAAAGGATTTCGATAATTTTATATCTATTGGAAGTCTATTATACAGCTTAATTCCCATGTTTATTGTTGATTTGGAGAACAACGTAGTTTTGTGCGGAGTGATAGTTTCTCTCGGCCCCTTGTAACATGATCATGAACATCCATGTGTTTTATATAGACATTATTACGACTATTATATTGCGTTGAGCCATGGTGACATTGTCACTATCAGTTCAGGCACTTGAACCACCAACCCCATCGCCACAGGGGTCACACCCGATAGCCGTGCAATACCGGCCACGAGTGGGTTTCACGCTTTAGGATCCCAGGCCTGTAGTATGGTTTCTTCGTCGAGATTCCCAAGAATAAAGTGGGTATCTTATATGGTTCCCAAGCCGAAGTCCGTACTGCCAAATTACAACGAGCACTTAAATATGTATTAGTGAGTGTAGAAGTGACGTTCCTTAGCGTCTCTTTTGGGAATCCAACTGATAACTGAAGGAGCTGGAAGCACGCGAAGATGTTGTTCTGGAATCCAACAGATATCTTGTCTTTCAGACCAATAAAATGAATTAGTAGGGCCGCGCTGATGCATAAATTCTACTAACACATCAGATTGTTCGATGGAAACTTCCACGATGTTGCCTACCCACCATTGATTGTCATAAATGCAGGCAACATAACAACCAGGAAACTGTTCGGTCAATTTTAAATTCGGATCAACGGTAGCGGGAAATTTGGCCACGAAGTGAATCGTGTCATTTGAGGCTTTTCTGACCGAAATCGAATTCGAATCAACTGGCACAAACTGGTGATGATCTCGTGTGCCAGCTATTGTACTGCTAACTTTCCATCTTTCTTCTTGGAGCATCCTGCTTTCTGCGATTTCTTCCTTCGGAACATATATATATTTAATTCCGTGAATATTTCTATTACAAAATTTAAACAGATCTGTTGGGGTCAGTATTTGGTCGTTTGATGGTCGCTGGAGGTTGGTTTGAGCAGCCAAACGTTTAGTTGTGCCGCCAACTCCGTCACCTGGGGGTTTGCCGTGACTCGTGCCGAAAAATTCCGTTCGGCCTCAATGTCGAAATCATGTTTGTGATTGCACAAATTGACGAAATTTTTGTATTGCGCTGCTGAACCGCCGCTAAAGTAGTATATTCGTGTAATATTCTTTTTATTCGTCAAACACGTAATCAACTTTCGAATGAACTCATGCACGAAACCGTATCATGTTGCAGATGATCTGAAATTATACAACAGTTGACAAGTTGCAGCGCGCCATTTTGATCTACATAATAAGCGACGAACGGATGCACTGTGGCTTGCAATTCTTCCAGTGAAAGCCTTGAGCAACATCTTGGACAACAAACGAGTAATTCTGTGTAAAATCCATCAGTACGATCAGTTATCTTTCATTCAGGCTGGCTTTCAACGACTTCAAATATTCGCTTTGATGTTTGGTAACGAAGTGGTGGCCAGTCAGTTTCCAAATTTAACAATCGAGTTTTTCGATGAAACCTTCAATACTGAGAACATTTGGTACCAGCGTTTCGTGGTCAGTATGTAATCGATATATATAGTTACAATATATACGACGGTAAAATCGATATATATATATATATATATAACCGTTGTAGATTATTGATGCAGTGTTACCAAACTGACACATATAAGTAATCTGAAAACGGTTGAAGACACTACTAGTTCAAATATACATGAGATACTATATTCATGATTTACAGTTTCATGGAAGTAATTCTTTGCAGGTACTACACTTAAGTTCAAGATGGGCAACATGGATCATATGGCACGTCTCTTATAATATTATGTTTTCGATCTCAACTATTCACGAGATTATTTTAACAACATTTTTCTGTCATAGGTAGGCATTAACGCATAATAAGATGATTAAGTCTCATTGAGGAAACTTATTGGATTGGCGATATTGTTCAACAGACAACAGCTATCTTTTCATGTGGTTTCTCGCTTACAATTAGAAATTTGTCCCATACCACTTTAGACATTTGTTTCTAGAAATAAATACCGAATAAAACTCAGTAAAAGAAGAATAAACGAAGTCTTTAGCCCCTTACCTGAATCGAACGAGAAGTAGGGTTAGTCAATATATCATATATCTATCATAATTCTCTTATAATACAACTTTATTGTTGTACATAGTATTTCATGTATATATAATTAATTTTTAATTATTATCGATAGGTCACTTTCGACATTCAGAACGCATCTCATACATTTTAAGGTAACTTCATAATAAAGGACTAAACCACTATAAATATTGTATACGTGAATAATTACATGAATTTCCCTTCTAATGCCTCACAATTCCATTCAATTACAAGTTGTATCTCTTGTTGTTGTTGATAATTGATGTATTGATACAGTATTTGATAAGAACACCTGTGACATACAAAAAGTGCCCCAACCAAAATATCGAACAGCTACATAACTTCGAAAAAAGGATGTGGCAAGTTTGCTTTACCCGCAGGCACAGAAAAATAAGTCCAGTTCCTACCACGTTTTCTTTTAATAACAACAAAAATCAATGCTGACGATAGATTACAATAATAACGGTATACTACTAACACTCTTTCAAACAAATTGGAAACATACGAGATACTTGGGCATATTTCAATATGTGTCACTTGGAATTTGTACCTCAAAGGGGTGAGCATACGCAAGGCCTATATAAACATCTGGCCATGAAACACCTACGTGAACAAATTTCCGCTGAGCTCAGTTACAACGATTCGTATTATTTGAATTAACAACATCAACTGATTTTTTTCCTCCAACAAACTATGCATAAATTGAGAGCTCGCTGGCCAATCTACAAAGGATTTATAGTTAATAACAGAACTAATCATCCACGAAAATACTGTACCGGACCACATTTTACGAGAATACAACTTTTTATGAAGTTTTGATAACTGAAGCCACGGAAACTATTGTTCGCTTTATGAATTGAAACAACATCAGCCGTAGAAAAAAAAAAGATTTCAAAAACCGGGTTTTCAACCTGTGGAGTTAAATAATTATTTATCGATCGTACTTACAATTGTCTCATTCACGCTACAATGGGAAACAATACTCCGCACAACCAAAAAACTAGTTTCTTGTGTTTATCATTCACGAAGGGAACCTGGCTTCCAACCTGTAGGGTTATACTATGATTACGTTTGTACTGAATATTTACTTTTATTACGCACTATTACGAGTCCTTCGGCTCTACAAAAATGTTCTAACTGTATTTCCAAACGCTTTACGAATCTTCCTTTCAACCTGTAGTTATTCTACGAAATCGATTGTACTGAAAATCTATGTTCATGATTTGTTCCGATAAATTTCCCGACGATCGGTGTTCTGTACGTCGGCTACTACACCAACAAGTAACCACTATAAGAGCATCATGGGTGTAAATACGGTAGACGGATCTACTTCTAGCGACCCGAAATTGAAGTCAGCACAAGCCATGAGTACCTGGCAGGTGTAATTGATTTAAAAAAAACAATTGAACATCACGTTCCATACAATACAATATTTAAAATATTCCACTCTTCCTCCTCTCTTCCTTAGCTAGATCTTCCTCCATTCTTTGCTTCCACACGCCCAGGTATAGGCCAACCAGTAAGACGCGAGTTAATCCCAATCATGGATTTAGATACGGGAGACGGATCGACTGGTCCAATAAATTAAACTTGGTCAACTTGACGCCGGTTTTCGATTAATCTTGCCTGGTGAATTGGGATTTACTTGCGTCTTATTGGTTGGCCCATGCCTGGGTGTGTGGAAGCAAGGACTGGATAAAGACCTAGCTAAAGAAGGAGGAAGATTGGAATACTTTAAATAAGGTATTGTACCGTGATGTTCAGTTGTTGTTCTTCTTTTAATCAATTCCACCTTCCAGGTGATCATGGCTTGTACTGGCTTCAATTTCGGGTCACTAGAATGGGCAAGATTAATCGAAAACGGGCATCAAGTAGACCCAGTTTAATTGTATTAGGCTGTTATTGTAATGTGTATTGTATTGTATTGTATTATTGTATTGGTTTAATTGTATTGTAATGTGTTTAATTGTATTGTATTAGACCCCATTTAATTGTCCATGTAAGAGCATGAATTAGCCTAATCATCGCTATAATTACGTGCTTTAGCAGAGCAAAAATACTTTCTACCGTGCTTTCAATCTTATATGAACAAATCTTTGTGGCGATGTTAGAAAATTGTATAGGGAAAAGGCGGCGCGAAATTAGAATAAATCCCCCAATTCGTAGTTTTAATGAAATGTTCTATTAAACGTCTATTCCATCAACAAAATTGGCAAATGTTCTTTAGAATGCGCACTTCACTTACTTAACGTATTTCAGGAAAATTAATTAATTTCAACTTTCTTTTCGTACTCTTCAGTAGATTCTTCCAGAAAAAAAAAAGCAAGCCTCATTTGGCATCCGAAAATTCAATCATAACGGAATAACTAAAGGCTCTGTTCGCAGCCATCATTCTTGCTGCTCGTCTGGCGTAATATACTATTACATAATTCAGTCTTCCTCCTCTTCACCCTCCCCTCGGGGTACAAACGAACAAAACGTCATACGAGATTCGGCCTTTCTATCAATCTTCCAAGATGGTAAATCAACCTTCCACCAACAACAACAAACAAAAAAAACTTTGCTTCGACAGAAAAAAAAACAGAAATACATTGCAAAACCATTTCAACACGAAGAATAAAATAAAACAAAATCAAATCTAAAGTTAACTTTTCATGTATGTACAGGAGAAACGTCACGTACAAAACTGTACCCAATTTCATTTGGAAAATAAAAGACAAATTTTCAAATTTAAGAGTTTTATAAGGCACCTAAAATCCCTAAATATATTAATAGATCCTTTTGGTATGTTTCACGGTCTAAAGGAAACTTGAACCATATATCTCTTACCGACGTTGAAATGTGTAAATTTTGTGTAACTTTGAAAACTTGATTGAAAACTATTAAAACTATCCAAAATGACATGTTTACAGTAAACAATATTTGATTAGACTCCTATTTCACTGTACAACATTTCATAGGAGATATGCTGCAAAGAAGGAAGTGAAGATTAACGGAGAGCCAATAGGCATAGTTGATGAGTATGGTTACCTAGGCCAGCTTAAAACATCGAATGCAAAGTTGACTGATGAAATAAATAGAAGATGTAAAATGGCGTGGAGTTCTTTTGAAAAATACACTTTATTTTCAAAAGCAAACTTCCAATGTGTCTGAAGCGTAAAGTTTATAATCAATGTGTCTTACCTGTAATGATGTACGGCTGCGAAACTTGGACATTGAATGCGCAAACGACTCAAAAATTGAGATTCACACAAAGAACAATGGAGAGGTGCATGCTAGGAATAACCAGGAGGGACAGGAAGAGAAATGAATGGATTCGCGCACAAACAAAGGTAGAGGATGTAATCAAGGCTGCGAAAAAGATGAAGTGGAAATGGGCCGGTCACATAGCTAGACGAACAGATGGAAGGTGGACGACAAATGTACTACATTGGATTCCTAGAGAAAAGAAACGACCGAGACGACGTCCAAATGTAAGATGGTTAGATGAAATCAGGCGTTTTTCAGGAGCTACATGGATGAGGATATCAGCAGACCGAGATATGTGGAAAGAAAAGGGGGAGGCCTTCATCCAGCAGTGGATAGAAAACGGCTGAATATGATGATGATGATGATTTATTTCGTGTGGGCCAAATTTAATCAAATCCATACATAGTAAGTAACATGGTTTGAATGAATTGGATGGTGCTCCGTTATAATTGACCACCAAGGGAACATTCTCAACTTATCAGTCGATATTAAATGAAATACTTTTATTGTCTTTATTTGAACGTATATATACCGGAAATAACATTAAAAGACCCATAGTTTGTCACATTCTCATTGTGAAATTTGACCTATTTGCAGTGAGTAAAAAGTCTCAGTACAGCCTTGTAGTTCACAAACGGTCGAGGAAATGAAGTATTGTAGTACACGAATGTGGAATGGTGGGAAAGGTCAGATCTACGCTGCTGCCATTTTGAAATCAGCCATATTGGATGGAGGCCATTATTTTGTCAAGTGGGTCGTATAGCAAGCAACATGAGAATGTTCCCAGAAAGTCATTACAAGTGTCAAATTTGCCCTCCCTCTTATGGTGTTGAAGTTCACTGAAACTTTGCCGCTTGATATTATGAAAGCTGCCCCCCACAACAGTACAGCTATGTTTCTCACAAACCGACAAGGAAATGAAGTACCGTAGTACACAAATATAGAATGATGGGAAAAGGCTTCATAATTATAGTTGTTCTGGTGCGAAATTTGAAGTATAAGAAATAGGAAAAAGTTTTGAATCTGAAAACATTGGTTTAATTCTTTAATATTACAGGTCTTAAGTATACAGCGACAAACCATCAGTGAAGTTAACTCCAAAATTGTAAGAGGTAGGTCAAATCTTCCCCCTGTAATGACTTTCTTGGAACATTCTCGTGTTGTTTGCTATACGACCCACTTGACAAAATAATGGCCTCCATCCAATGTGGCTGATACCATCCACGTGGCATGGAATGATTCTACATCATTCTAGTGAAGAAAACCATTTCTTTAAATTCTACACTAATATCTTCAAAGTTTGCATCATCAAATTTGACTGTTCAATAGAAGGTAACATGCTGGAGTTGAGTCTTTGCAGAACATTGTTTATCTCACTGTCATTTTGGCATGATTTGTCTTAAACGAACAGCTCTCGCATGAGTAGTGGTATCACAAGATTCATTGAAAATTTTCAAATTAATTTCTTAATACTTTCATAAAACTTCCAGATACTTTGATCTGTTTGAGCTAGCCAAAACAGTTGAATCAGACGTCACTTTGGAAAAGTACAATTCAACCAGACGGTCTTCAAGGAATCCGTCAATTACAGCTATCAAGTTGAATTAGTCACGTGAATTATGAAAGCGCAGAATGTATGACTATTTCTCTGACTAGCATAAACATAGACGAAGTGTTCAAAGTAAATCGACTGACAAAAACCATGGTCCTTTTCGATTTTCCCTTTCTAACTGGTATGCTTTCAAGGGTATTTTGTGAACTAATCATAGCATCCCAATTTATCCTAGAAAAAAGATACAGACCTCTAGAGGGTTTCAAATGAAAGAGGTGGGCTTTAATCGCTGTTGCCACGAAATGGCGAGTGAACCTGCGTTCTCGCGCAAGAGACACTCTAAAACGAATGAATGCTTCGTCCAACTGACAGGGATCTTCTGTTTTCCCACAAAAAAAAAAAAACTTTTTTTCAGGATTAATACTTTCAATGTACTTTTATACCTGGTTACAAGCGAAATAAAAAACGTTGCTCAGCTCTCGAGGGAGTTGTTGAAAGCTTTCATTCCATCTACGCAAAGTTAATAAGGTATCTGAGGAAGAAATCTGGCCATTTATTTTATTTGGGGACCCGGCTTACCACCCCTACCTCTTTGCATGTTTTGCACAAATTGAGTCGTGCACTTTATGGGTCGTGCAGCAAGTACGTCTTAGTACTTCTCAGTTTGGGACAGGCTTGTCCCTAGAGATTGTTGGATTGCCGGAGTTCCGGCATTCCAAGAATCTCCTGCGTTCCACCTGTTCGAGATAGTTGGTGTGGCGGGACGGACTTTTGACCAGGTGTCCAGAATGTTCTCCTGGTCTATGTTCCTAGTTGTTGGAAGATTTTCATGGGGGGGGGGGTTCCCTACCTACTATTATATGCTTTATTTTATACAGAAACACATACAATATACTTAAGACGACACTGGAGAAATACAGGACAAAACAACACATAACTTGAGCAGGGATGCTCTTATCTTCTTTTCAGCATCTCCCTGTAACGAGGATAAAGAAAGGTTAGTTGTTGCTTCGTTGGAGTTCGGTTCTTGTTTCTAGATTACAGGTTCTTGTTTCTAGATCTCGTCACGGATATGGCCGACCAGTAGTCTCCTTGCTTGATCTCTTCTTGTTGTTTTCTCTAGGTAAGGAGAAGAGAAGCTGCTTATCATCTTCTTCATGGACTTTCACTATGATATTTGTTCGTTCGTTTATTTGTTGGAATGTTTGTTTGTACATCCGGATGCCGCGGTCGTCGCGGAAGACCCGTTCGCGCGCGCAGACAAGTCCGGTAATAGCTCTGAACACTTTTCATAGTCTTAGGATCTCACTGCATCGCGCCACGCCCCAAGTCGCGCCTCCCGGCCAAGAACCTTCTCTTGTAGAATAATAACACTTTATCCGCCGTCTCCCGGAGTACGGCCACCAGTTCTGGAATTCTCAGAACCTCTGTGACGGGTCCAAAGTATCGTATTGGTGCGAATGAAATGTCCGACCCAGGGGCGTCATCTCCGAAGCCAAAACTACATTACCTGGTTAATCAAAGTATTCGCCGTTTGCATCACCACACTGTTGCCAGCGATCAGCCAATGATTGGATTCCATGGCGAAAAAAGTCTGGAATCTGCGATGCAAAGATATCCTCAGCTGCATGTTGCACCGCCCGATCATTAGGGAAGGTCTTCCCTGCCGAGAAGTGATTGAGATGCCGAAAGAGTCAACGGGAGAGAGATATGGGGAATACGGTGGGTGAGGAATGGTTTCATACTGCAACTCATGGAGATCCTACACAGTTCTTTGCGCGACGTGTGGGTGGACATTGTCATGCAACATGAAGATAGCATGTCTGTTGATCATTGCTGGATTGGTTGCAGTGCATTTCATGGAGTTCAGCATTGTAATGATCTACAGTGATGGTTTGACCGCGCCTGAAAAAGATGATGGATCACTCCCAACATAGACCACAATACCAGCAACAACCCCTTCCGTGGGTGAAGATGTGGTTTAGGACACCGTCCTGGACGTTGATCACGATCCAACCATTGTCCTGACCGTTTAAGATTGTCACGGCAGATTCATTTTTCATCTGAAATGACAATTTGATGCAGGAAACCTTCCCGTTTATTCCTTACACTTAGAAAACTGCACACCTTCAGATGGCTATTCTTGTTGGCCGATGTCAACTCATCTGGCACCCATGAGTCCAACTTTTTCACCTTACCGATCGCACGGAGCCGCCGACTGACAGTGGTATGGTTTATGCCTAACTCGTCTGGAATCCTTCGGGACGGGCGTAAGCCATAGTGCTGTTACCGCCCATACAATTCATTTTATTTTATCGTCTGGAATCCCACGAACACTTTTCCGAGTGTCCGCTTCCAAGGTGTTCCTCAGCAGCTCATCTGAACATGATATTGGTCGATTCTAGTGGTTGGATGAAGTGGTTCGTTTGTCGTGGATATTAGTAATATTAGCTCGTATATAAAAAGACCACTACATGTAAGTATCTTCTGCCTTTTACTTCTGAGAAGAATACTTTCCTAGATATGAATTTGCTTCTTGAAGACATATATCTTAAACTTGCTTCTTGAAGAAGTTGAACTAACCAAGATGACCCTAAATAATTTAAGGGCTTATGTGCTGCCTTAAACTGTACACTTGGCTAAAATACCCTATCTGTTGTGCACACCTCAGAGGGGCTTATTAATCGTCTAAAAAATAAAAGGAAGTAAATTTATAATTCAGAGGTTTAATTTTAAATCATTTGAAACTTCTCAAAAGAGAATTTCCCTTTTGGTGATTATTTATGCTAGTCACGGCTAGCTAGCCCACTCAAAGAGATAACCCTTTATCTGGGAAGAGAGATTGACAGGAAAAGTGAGTTGGTAAAATTATATGAATTTTACGAGAAAAAAATCGGAGTTTCAGACCCCCCCCCCCCCCTTAATACGTGCCTTGTGAGAAGTACTACGGTGTGGGAGGTGACACTACAACTCAGCAGTGTTTCATCCAATGGTGAAAGTGAAGCAGAAGGTACTTCTATTGATTGAATCATAAAAAAAATATTTTTGTACACTTAGACCAATATTCCAGCCCCTATCTCGGTATCTTGCAGTTAATATGGGCAGCTATTTTTTGTACATTACATCTGTATATGACGTAGATTCTCGTAGCAAAATATCAGGATGCGTTTCGATATGATCTCGTTGACTGTCTCTGTGTAAGAATGAACAAATCATGGAGCAGTTACTTTCTAACACATACAAGACAGTATCCTGAAAAAGAAACATTTATTGTACATACAGGTTAAGGTTCTTAGATGTGCTCTCAAGTAAGTCAATAGATCAGTTCAGTGAACGACTACTGACTACCCCAGTTCTCGTTGTTGAGGTGGGTGCAGCCATGCATTGTGGATCCGTCTCTGGTTGCAACACGCTCACGAGAATTTTTCTCCTTTTCTTTACAGGATTTCAGAGTATATACCAGAGCGAGTAAAATTACCAGAAAAGGTCATATCACTTCAAAATGCTGAAGAACACTACCGCAAATGTATTCATAGAATGTCTAATTTAATAATTGAAGATTTTAAGCTCTATGAATTGAAGCAGCACCCCCAAAATAACGCCGTTCCACTAAGTGATAACTTGAAGAACGAGTTGATGCTTTTCCTTCTTCAGAGAGGGACGTACCAGATGATCAGAGAAGAACTAAGGAAAGAAATTGCTATTCTTCTTAGAGAAAAGTGTGGTCATAATTTGAAATTCAAGACTGAGTATGCTTTTCAGGTAAGAACATTTAACCTACCTAGATTCAAGAAAATTAAGTTTTTTTTTTTTATTTCTGCTTTCGAAATAAAATTAAACAGAATTTGAAAAATGCGATGTCCATTACTTGCTTTTACATTTAGTTTACCTGTTTGCTTCTGATAATATGATTTCCGATAACTTATTTAATTAGATCCCCATGATTATTTCGTTAGCCTTTTCACTAACATTGTCAGGAGATTTTGTTTGTTATAATTCTCATTATAAAAGAATTTTAATATTGTTCTAACGAATTATATTCGCTATAGAACAATGTTATAACGCTTTAATAGTGATTGTAAATTAACAACAAACAAGATTGCCTGACGATATTGTTCCTTGTCGCCATTTAAAGTCTTTCAAAAAGTAGCTCAAGACAGCACGATTATAATTAAAGAAGTCTTTCGGAAACTTAATGTAACTTCCATTAGAGCTGTTTATGTTCTATTAGGTTATATGATACTAATATATTCTCTGTCGCAAAGCAAAAGCCCCTTTTCTTATCAGGAGACAACCTGAACCTTCCACCATTATGAAGCACGTGCCTCACGCCAATTTCCCAGCGTTGCCGTACTTCAAGTGCCTCTCTCTCTGGCCCCGTCATAATGGTGTTTTCCTTTGCATTCGTCGCCAGATACTCATAAAAATAAACTAACTGTACTGTCTGGAAATAAGAAGGAAAGGTCTGTAAGGGATTTAAAAGAAGAGAAAAGCGAAAAGGAGTTTTTTAAGTTAATTTAATGTTTGGCAGCACCGTTTCTCTCTCTTTTGAAGCTGAAGAGTGGGTCGGAAATGATGATTTCTGACTGAAGCGGTTTGTCTTTTAGATCAGGATTTTCAAGAAAAATGGTTCCGAAGAGGGAAGACAGACTATACCAAATGACGTGGCTACTTTAATGAGACACATAAAAATACAGGTAGCTGAATTAATTCCCTGTTACTCCATACTAGATTTACGGGTTGACTGAATTGTTATTAACGTCCTAAATGAGCTGGTGAGCTTTTAAGGATGAGACCTACAGTTTTTGGTAAAGTGGGTTTCGAAACACTCCGTTCCATAGACCCCGGCAGGAATTGAATTCGTCACCACGCGCGCAGAAAGCGAGCGCGTTAGCCTCTTGGCGACCCAAATGTCGCCATACTAAATTAATTTTCTATGTAGTTGACCTCTTTTGTAAGAATCTCAGAAGGGAACTGTCTCCGGTGGGACACAAAAATATGGAGCGGTCATAATGTTAAATAGTTTAAAATATTACCTCAACTACCAAGTTTCACTTTATAATATTTGAGAGTTCCAAACACAATTTCTCGGGAAATTTTCAAAGAAACTAGTAAATGATCACATGTAATTGTTAATAGAACCTGAAGACCACTGACATGATGTGTCGCTTGACCCATTTTGTCATTTAAGAAAATTTAACTTTCTGCCACTAGATCACAATTAAATGGGATAGCATGCAATGCTTGACCACGATGGCATATTCCTTCTAAAATTAAAAGGAGCGTGTGTCAGGATTCCTCCTAGAAATGAATTGGTTACGAAATTAAAGGGACGGGACATTTGTTTTGGGTCACCCTGTATTTATATAATATTCGCATTTGGAAGAGATCAGAGCAATTAATTAACACGTCAACTTCATCAATAACTTTAATCTAACATTTAAATTATGTTCCGCGCAACCTTTTATATATAAGTGAATCGGAAATGCATAACTTCAACACATATGTATGAAGTGTTGCCTACCTTCAGGCGTTCAGACCAAAATTTCGAAAACTTTGAAATCCTGTAACTCGTATTCTGCTAAGCTCCGAAACGTAGTACTTCAGGAGTGTTCCTCTGAACTCATCATCAATGCACTGTGGAAGTTTCATGCTGTTTTTCGTGTCCCACGGGAGACAGTTTCCTTGTCAGTACCGTTTGACCCCTGCAGTAATGCCGATCTATAATTGAACGGTTTCGGGAGAAAACAGAGAATGTACACTTCTAGTGATTTTGTACTGTGTAGCTCATTCTACACAGTAAAAGCTGTTTGTGTTAATCCAACACTTTTCGGTATCCCAGCGTGACTACCACTATTTTGTGTTAAAGCAACACAACAGACGATGTTGATTTCAGTACTATCAGCAAGACAAAAATTACAACTGTAGCGAGATTTGAACATGGGTTAGAATATCATCGTCTTAACGTCTTTTTTAATATTTCTGCTCTAAACAGGCTTTAATTCCTTTTACATTACTTATTCCTTTTTACTGAAAATACTTGTGACTACTGATTTATTCAAACTACTTATATGCTAAGTTAAAATCACACACACACACAAACATCCATGCCCTAGGCGGGATTCGAACCCACGATTTTGGAGTCACTGAAATAGCACGTTAACCCATTCGACTACCTCGATCAGTACACCGTTTGGGCTAAATCACCACAGTAAAACACTAGATTCAAACATTATAGGGATCAAAAATATGTTGCTCAATCCCAAACACAAACAAAGTTACTCGCACGACTTATGACATTGTTTAATCACCTTTCCATTTGTCAATTAAGGATGAGAATTTCCATTCAATTACAATATGTTTCATTTCAATGAAAACAAGCGATCGAGATGGCGACGACATTTGATGTCTAATCAACACGGTGTATTGTGTCGAGTTAACACAAGAAAAGTTGTAGTCACGCTCGGACACCGAAAAGTTTTAAATTAACACATACATTTTTACTGTGTACTGGGAAAAAATTGGAACTGCAAAACTGTCAAAGAACGAAGGGTTAAAACTCATCAATGACCACAGGAAACAATATTACATATTTGGTGAGACGTTAAACATTAAGCGATAAAGAAATTAAAACTTGATTTTTCTCAATAAACTTTTGTGACATTCCTTGTCTTTTCCCAACATCCTTCAATTATAAACCTAAGATACATCTTATTTTCGAAACTCATAGACAGCGAAAACATTCATCCACCATTGATTACAAAATCATTTCGCCTATTAAAATAAATGTAATCAAAATTGTAATCACCTATTTACAACTAACTTAGGTATACCATATATTATTTGGAACGTTAGCTTGCGAATGAAAACATTGAAATATTCTTGAGTTATTAAATTAGTAGACGATTAGTAGTATTTTAGGCGAGTAATAATATTTTAAAATTACTTTCAGAACTTCGTATCTGACATTTTTATCTACTTAGTTGAAGAAATGCATAAAGTTATTAATAGCTCTGTAGCTGCTGGGGAACCTCCTGAGCCATTAACAACTATTATTACTTCCGAAGACTTGCTCTATTATGCACAAGAAGCAGTGGAAGAAGAAAACTATAACAGCGCTGAAAAACTTTTTCAAGAGGTGAGTCAAATCGTTAGTATCAGGGACTCTGCTTTAAAAAAAAATGCTGGGAATCAGTCTCGAGCGTACACTCCAACTTCAAATTTTTACGGTTAAATATCTCTGGAACCCCCCGCAAAATTCTTCTTGTCCCCCAATTTTGTCTTTAAGATGGTGAGGGAGTTGGCCTGCAAAATAAGCGTCCAACTTAACATGGGTTTTCACATATTTCTAGGAATATTGTAGTTTCATGTGGTTCCTTCGAATTTCGAAAAAATGACTCAATAGCCCATACAACATATTTCGTGGAATTGTGGAGGTACTTAAGTGAAAAACATGCGTGCTATTTTCTGTTTAGAAAGAAGGATTACTATAATGGAAAGTTATATAAGAAAGTTGTTACATGGGCTGCTAAAACATCCTTTATTTGTAAGGAAAAATACGTCGTGAAGCCTTCCGTTATTTACTTTTACTATGTCATGTATTATGTTTAAGGGGCTATTGAGTCATTTTTTCTAAGTAAGTACATAAAACCATGATATTCGTAGAAAGGTTTGAAATTCATATTAAATTTAACGCTTATTTTGTAGGCTGCAGTAGCTAAGATCCTCTCCGTCTTAAGCCCCACCCAAACTGAAAATCCTGGTATAAATCATGGTTAGTATTAATAGTGCTTACTAGAGAAATCATCAAGACGTGCGTGCCGAAGGAAGAAAGTTTGACGTCCTTTGGGATTTCTACTCATTGAAACAAGGTGATTCCTTGCCACCAATATTGTTTAGCTTTGTATTAGAATATCCCGTTCTAAAAATAAGAGAGACTAAAACGCGACTAACATTGATTGGCTTCTTGAGGACATTCACAAGATCCGCCATATGAAGTAGTTGAAGTTTTCGTCAATGGAGGCGCTTCTATTCGTCTACCATAGAGACCTTTTCCACTTTTTTTTTTCAAACTTCTTGTCGATAGCTTTCTGCTGGAAATGGGATTTTCTTTCCCTTTCCTTCTCCTTCCTCGCATCGCCGATCCTTTCACCCTTGTCTTGTGCCTCTAGTTTCGGAACTTCGTCTGCGCAGATGATGCAGATCTAAGAGGGGAGGATATAGATCCACTACAAAGTAACACCGATGCCTCAGTAGAAGCTTGCAATGAGATAGGTCTACAGGTGAAAATAGAGAAAACAAAAAAACATGATAAGAAGCCGAAACAGACAGGATGAAGGAAATAGAGACATAACAACTACACAGTAAATCAAAAGAGGGAATATTCACTGTTTTAGAGCGGAAAGTGGGACCACTCTTTTTTTTTGAGCGGAATTTTCAATCGAAAAGAGTGGTTTCGAACGAAACACATTCGCTTTGGATGGAAAATATGCTCTTTATAGATGGAATTTCTATACATTTGGATGTAATTTATTCTTCAGACGTGAAAGAGCGATTTTTCATCTTTTTAAAGTGATTCACAATGCATCATGGTTACTTGTTTGTTCTCCGCCATTTGCTACTGCGAGGATTATTGAAAGACGAAGCCATACTGTGAAATTTATTGCGTTGCGTTTAGTTAAAAATAACAACAGAAAATCTGAAAACTTTTCTCAGTGATAGCAATATACCAGAAGACGTCAGGAGTAAGATATGTACAAGAAATCTTTGAGCGTTCTTCTCAAGTACCTGACGAGAGGAAAGAAACCATTTAGAATGCGTATTCTTGCAATTGGACCACTGGCTGAGGAATTAAGAGGTGGGATATACCGGGTTCAAATCTCAACGAAATTAAGTCCTTTTTTTTTTTTTTACTCCTTTTCATTCATAAGTACATTACTTTTATGTACTCCTTTTGCATTTTTTTACATTTTCTACATTCTATTGCGTTGTTGTTGTGTTCCAAAGGTGAAAACTGTCTAAATAGATGGAAATTCGCCTAAAAAACGTCATTCGTACGTTCTCACCGAAATGAACTACTATAGTTCCCATTTTTTATCGAACGAAAGTTTCTCGCATTTTACCCGATGAAAATTCACTCTAAATGAATTTTCGGTCCGTCTTTCCGCTCTCAAAAGATAAAATATTCCGCTCAAATCGAGCGGAATTCCGCCCTTTCGGTTTAGTGTGTAAGAGTGATATAAAAGAGAAAGTAAATAAATTTAAATACTTGAAAGCATATGTAAATAGCAATAAGTAAGAGTCACTTAGTGTCGGAAACTTCGCTTCTGTTCAGTTCAGAAACTCCTAACCCCGCGACTAGTACAAAGAAAGCTGAAATTGAAAATGCTAATAATACTTTACGGTTGCAAAAGCTGGAGTACGACCTTGGCAATTGAGCATAAATTATGTGTGTTTGAAAATCGAATTTTGAGAAAGATATACGGGATGAGATGACTGTAGAATAGAGGAGACTGCATAATAAAAAACTCTACAGACTATATGGTTCACCCGATATTATAAAAATAATAAAACCACGACCATTAAGATGGGAAGGACGTGTAGCTCGAATGGGGGAAAACGAAAATTATATTCCATCCTGGCTGATAAATTGGAGGGAAAGAGGCTGTTGGGAAGACCGAGTCGTCATAGGGATGGCAATATTACAAGGGATTTTGGAGAAGTATGTGTTTGTCATGAAAACTGGCTTGATATGCACAGGATATAATTAATTTAATTTCATTTTTATTCGTATATCATTAATTTATTAACGCATGAGACACAGTCAGATTCAAAATTTACAGCATCACAGAAAATAACCTTACATAAAGAACAAGCTTACAAAAGTATAAAATGGCTAACCCTTACTATTTTGCATAAAGTAGTTCTCAATCTCTTCAAGAGAATATCCTTCGATTTGAATCAATAAAGTTCTCAAAGCCAATTTAAATTGTTGAAAGGATAACTGCTTTATAAAAGATGGTAGTAAGTTATAAAATTTTATACCAACTGACTTATAGGCTTTATTTGACTTAGATAACTTTAAATAAGGTTTAACGATTAAATTCCTATTTCTCGTATTATACATGTGAAGATCACTACCAGTTGTAAATTGGGTTAAATGAGACTTGATATACAATGTAGCAGAAAATACAAAATGACATGGAACAGTGAAAATATTTAACATCTTGAATTGACCTCTACACGACATCGCAGGAGCCAAACCAAAAATAGCACGAATTGCTTTCTTCTGTCAAACAAAAATCTCCGTCATACTGTGAACGTCTAGAAGTTGTCCTGTGAACGTCTAGCTTCGTCTTGCAATTGTGTTCAATTATAGAGAAATTATTTCTCTATTTGTGGGGGCAAATATTACGTAGACTTTAGGTTTTGTTATTTGGGGGCTAAAGAGAAGTCTACTCGAGCGTAACTCAGATAAAGGTTTGAGCATTCGCAAATACGAGAGGGACGTTCAGCGTGAGTTAAGTGGATATTAGCTCTAATATAATGGTAACTTCTGGGATAGAGTATATTCTGGCTTTAGGAATGAAATGGATAACAAGATTTTACATTTTCCCTAAAAAGGCGCAGAATCTCAACTCGAAGATTAAAGAACAAAATAAAATACAGCACACACCGAAAAGCTATATTCAAATCTAAAATATTGAACAGAGCACACGAATCGTTCAGGCAATGAAACTATTTAAGCACCAATGTTCTAAGAAATCCTTGAAACATACCTTGGAAAATAAAGTTGAAAGTTGTGTTCTTCTAAGACTTGTATCAAAATTGACTGCTTCTGCTAAGACGAGATTTAAACTATACTGGACTTCCTTCTATGTTTCTTGGCTTCCTTCTAGAACTGTAGTACAGAGTGACAGCATGGACCGGCTGTGTGAGATAGCAGATCGATTGGTCTGTCGGGGTCCTTTATATACGGTCTTGAAGTGACGAAATAATTAGGTTAATATAGTTCATTGCTCTCTTGTTTGTGCGTCTTAGTGCTTTCACGTGACGATCGTATGATGTCTTAAAAATGAACAAAATGGCCGCTTAAAGGAAAGTAGAACAATAGGTCTACGTCATAATTTCCGTAAGTGTGTGTGGTTTGCCGTATATTGCTTTGCTAAAAGGTGTTCGTGTTGAGATTCTCTACCCGCCATCTTTATTATTCTTTAGAATTTACAACAGAATAAAATATTTGTGAAAATAAAAGTTAATTATAAAAATATGATTACAAAAATGAAAATTTAAGAATAAATACAAAATTAATAATGATTGACAATGAGAGGCGATCACATTTGCCGCTCTTTAAAAAATAAATTTTATTCGGATACCCTAGTGGTATCGATAAAATTTATGAGAAAAATGTGTCTCAATAATTTGAGCACACCCTGTATAACATTTATTCTATGAACACTTGGTATAATATTTTGAAAGTTAAATGATATATATAGAAAAGTGAGTAAAATTAACATTGTTATTAGTAATGTGAAAACTATATATATATACATATGAAACATATTTAAATTTTTCATCATTTTTTTCCCATTTTTTTTTTTTTTTTTTGTAAAGTTTTAGAAGTTTTATTGAAGTATAAGCCATAAAAATATCATACAAGAAGGTAAAACATCAAGAAATATACATATAAAACATTAATCAATGATTCATTGCGTTTGCTGTCTCGCACTATATTTTATATTGCAACTGTCTGTATTAAATGTTCCTTAGTAACACGTGAGCGTTCAGATAGCTATGAAATGCTAGTATGCAAAAAGGAAGGTCACAATTCTGCAGACCTAAACAAAATTTAGAGATTATGAAGGTTCGAGCTTTGAGATGCGCGTGAGAAGGAAACAGTCGCTGGAAGACAGTGAGATTGTTGGCTTGTGAAACACACGGAAGTTGTGCGTCGTATTATAGTTTATAATAGCGAGCAAAGTGTGATAATAGTTAATTCACAACTCTATTCACTTTTTTTTTCTTTCCCGTGGTATAAAGTTTCTAGTGAATGTGGGTTTGGTTACATAAAGGTAAAAGTTTTTGTTTCCTTTTTTTTTTCAACATAGTACGATAATAGTCACAAATTCACTGAGGCACTGTATTTGGTCTATATCTTGGAAAATGTCACTTAGTATTTTCACGATACACAATGTCTAAAATATCGAAGTCACTAAAGTACGTAAAACATTAATCAATCAATATATGTTCAAAGTTCAAACTTGTCCGATAAGAGTTTAAAACACTATTTGTAGTCGTAAGCACTCAAAATAGTTTCCAGAAGTTGTAGTACATTCACTGAGTATATAGTTGTTATAAGGGGATCACTTTAGAAATATATATTTTCCTTTTCGTTTTTCACTGTTTGGAAGTGTGGGTATAAAACCTTGATCACTAAAATTTTCCACAGGGAGGTAAACTGGGGTTAATTTAAATATGTATTCACAATAATTGTTGAGCACTGAAGATCTAAATTGGTGTCCTGGGTGGGGTTGTTCCAAATTAGGGTTCCTTATGTTCCAAAAGTTCCGTTCCAAAAGTTCCAATAATTGGGTGGAAGGGGAGGATAACGTCCGTGGAGTACTGTGGCTGGTTGTTGGTGCAACGAACTTGTAGAAAAGTTCTTGGTTCCACTATGAAGTTCTGCGTTGAAATATCCAAACGAGAATTTGGCTGGGTTTTCTCGGGGTTCCGTCTTTCACGGGCAAATTGTAGGTTAAATGTTGATTGTTATTAATTCAGTCTTTCTGCAGCACAATTAACTTGTTTAGATGAAATTTCAATGGTTTTTCAAATGAAGCTTGGCGTATAGCTCAGCATAAGCGTGTTCTCTTTCTCTTTCGATGCATTTGTTTTGATTTGAAGTAAGCAGTATCTCATTTAAATAATAGAAAGTCAAGTGAATTACTATTAAATTATTTTTTTTCTAAGAAAATGTAAAGGAAGAGAAAGAAAATAGTGAAAGAAATAGAAAATATGATTAAAATAGCAAGTGGTGTCATGAATAAAATATACTATTAAATATAAGTTCCTCTATAAATTGATTAAACTGAAAATTAAAATTAAAAATAGAACAAAAGAAAAAGGTATTGTTTCATGGATTACAATTAATGCTTAAATAAATTGCACTGAACCATAAATGCTCTGTACATAATTACACATATAGTTCATAAAAAAATTAACCTATCTTATAAAATAAATTTAAGGGAAAATGCATCTTTTTAATGAAATGTATTTCTTGTCAATGATATGGGGTTGTAGGTTGATGGCGTATGGGTCGTTTTGACAACGGTTACTATATACATTTTTCTTAATAACTATAAAATTGAAATGCGGTTATACTATCTATTCTACGGGTACATGAACTAAAATAAAGTAATGGAAAACACTAATGTGTTCACCTTGTAAAAATTCAATGCGAAACACTAATGTGTTCACCTTGTACAAATGCAATGCGAAACACTAATGTGTTCACCTTGTACAAATGCAATGTGAAACACTAA
>JAGDQP010021536.1:0-31619 GCA_022664845.1 Lepisma saccharinum
AGTACACCCTGACTGTGTTTCATCGTACCCTCCGATTTGTTTACTTCATTGTATTCCTAGGGCCTCTGGCCCTAAGTACTCTCAACATGGCAGATCACCAGCAATCCGGACATCATAAGCTTCCAGTATCAGTAATACCAGGGCCTCCACCATACTCCACACTAGGGAACATAAGCAAACACCGACGCAGCTTACAGGAAACTTCTACTCGATCACGTTCTATATCACCAGCCAACAACCGATCCGGTCGATCTTCACCGTTGAAAAAATCTCACACAATCAGCGACACCGACTCCGAGCACGAACAAATGGACATCAATAATCACGAGCAATTTCCAGGTCTAACAGAAGCTTCCAAGAAAAAACGTGCATTTCTTCTTACCAACTTTGACACAAAATTTCAGAATTCTAAACTATTACTGCAGCAGTTTACCAAATACGTGCAACGAGACCAGATACAGCGCATCATACCAACTAGGAACGGGATTATCACCAGACCATGCTTTAGCTACAAAAATACGGAACAAGTATAGCTTCGAGATTTTTGGACCAAAGGCCAACATGGCGCATATGGATGACAAACCTCCGCTACAACCACCACCTCCACGTCGCACTCCAACACTATCAGTAGTCATACGCGGAGTAGAGCCAACAATCACCGACACTGAAGCCGAAGAGGAACTGAAAGAAGAAGGTCATTCCATCACAAAATGCCTACGGATTAAAACTAGGACAGGGGAACCAAGCTACATGGTACGCGTTATCACAACCAGTCAAGACACAATAGATGACTTACTCAACTACGGAGCTTATATATACAAGAGAAGATATAGAGTTGATCCGTCCCATTCTCCACCTCCACTTCCAATCAAATGCGAAAAGTGCCAACAATATAACACTCATTTAACATCACAATGCAAAAACGATCTGAAATGCGGATACTGTTCGGGACCTCATGTTACGAAATCCTGTACTAACATGAACAATCCCCCAAAATGTACTACATGCGGAGAATCTCATCCTACTTTCAGCTATCGTTGTAAAGCCCGACCAGCACCAGAACCAACAAAGCCTGAACTTATTGTTCCCATCCGCACTTCAGAAACCAAACAACCCGACGCTACTCCCATCACATCTGTTTATCAACCTATCACGATAGAACAAGTACTCACCTTCAGAACAGTCGCACTCCGAAACATCCATCCATTCCAAAGGCAATTCAAACTGCAACAAATCAAGCACGCTGCTAAATCAATACTGCATGTCAATTTCAATGCTACCTACTCAGGCCCCTATGCACATTTCATTGCAAGTGCTTATGAAACAGCAGTATAGTCACATCAGCATATTCACTCTAACTATTATGAAGATTATGGCATTAGTATTATTATTTATCAATATCCGTTCACTCACAACACATAAAATCCTGTTCGAACAACTTTTGCAAGAAGAACACGTCAAGGCCTTTTTACTCAATGAAACGCACTTGAAAGTCAACCAACCATTTAAAATGTCCAGATACACTCTTCTTAGACAGGAGAGTAACATACCAGCTCTCCGGGCAAATGGAGGTACTGCCATCGGCTTTGCAACAACCGTACCATATAAACAACATGCACCTCCAATAGTAAACCTACCAGAACACTTAATAACCACCGTATATTACAAAAACTGCTACATCACTCTAGCAACCATTTATGTCAGACCAGGTCACCCTTTACCATACGATTTCTTCACATACATATCAAATACTTTCACCACTTACATAATAATGGCAGATATCAACATAAATAGGGACAAAACCAACTTACAAAATGTCATTGAAGATCAAACTACCGGCACAATCAATCAATTACCGCAACCAACCAGACCTCTCTCCAATACTACCCCCGACATTGTCATAACATCTACCAACATAGCCAATCGTAGCACATTAACAGTTCTTGACCTCATGGGAAGTTATCATACACCCATAAAACTTACCCTTCAATGCCAACTAAATCCATTTCCACAACAATCTGCACCACCGAAACAAGTACTTCGCTTTGATCGCGCCGATTGGGACAGCTACCGTGACTACATACATAACCAAATTACACCTCTCAAAACACCCACTTCCGAAGATGAACTATATACATCCGTGAACCACATAACTAACATTATTCATACTGCCTCAGACAAATTCATTCCGCAAACCACAATTCACCCTTACAAACCCAACCTTCCACCGCAATATCTTACCATGATCCGCCGCTCCAGACAATTCTATCGAGATTTTCAAAGAACTGGCAATCCGGAATCGCTTCGTCTCCATCGCCAACTGCAACGCACAGTCCGAAACTACATCAAAGCTTACAAATTAAGGCAATGGGTCAAAACATGCAACTCACTCGCCGACACAGCTCATCCCACAAAATACTGGAAAAGGTTTAATGCACTCACTGGTAAATACACTAAAACAACATACCCACTTTTACAGGACGACCAAGCACTTCACTCCGATCAGACTAAAGCAGACGCATTCGCAACTTACTTACAGGAAATATTTACACCCTCCCTACCATTTAATCCCGATAGAAGTCATCCCGTAGACCGACTGATCTTATCATCACCACATCTCCAACCAAATACAGAACATCGTCTTCCTGACAACCCACTTACTGCACCCATCACCACCGAAGATATAACACGTATCCTTGCCAACAAACGTCAAACCTCACCTGGTATCGATCGTATCACATATCGCCACTTGAAAGAAGCACCTACATCCCTCATTCAGCTTCTAGCCGCTATCTATACCTTTATTCTGCGCACTGGCTTCTTCCCATTACCCTGGAAAACGTCCAAAACACCCATGTTTCTTAAACCCCAAAAACCTCCTAGCTCTGTATCCTCCTACCGTCCGATCCAATTAACCTCAACCTTCAGTAAAACCTTAGAGAAAATCTTAGTACTACGACTCCATGCCCACCTAGACCAATACAACCTCATTCCTCTACACCAAGCAGGATTTCGCCCCGCATATAGCATAAATGATGAACTCCTCCGTTTAACCAACATGATAACCAACCATTTCAACAGTTCTCGCCCTTCCTGTCTTGTCCTATTTGATTTAGAAAAAGCGTTAGACAAAGTATGGCACTCTGCTCTCATCTATAAACTCCAAACATTCCGACTACCCATCACTATTATTCGTTTCATCTACAACTTCCTCTCAAACCGCCTAGCATACATAGCCATTAACAACAGCACCTCTCATCCAATATTCCTACACTGCGGAGTCCCTCAAGGTTCCGCACTATCTCCACTTCTTTATCTTCTCTTTGCTGCCGACCTCCCGCCATTACCCTACAATATACATGTTTTCCAATATGCAGATGACACCGCCTTCCTCGCACTTAGCTCCACTATCCAGCACATCAACCGCACTATGAATGATGCCATCAACATATTCACCTCCTGGTGCAGTAAGTGGGGACTCACCATAAATTCCCATAAGACACAAGCAATCGTTTTCATCCCACCTAAACGCCGCTCAAAAGTCATCAGAAATCCCAACCGCCTTTCCCTCACCGTCCTTCATGAACCCATAAAACCATCCAAAACTGTCACATACCTCGGTCTCATTCTAGACCATCATCTCACGTGGCGTCCTCATCTCTCTAAAATCATAACCAAAGCCAAAAATAGACTTAACCTCTTAAAACGACTCACTGGCACAACATGAGGACCAAAACCTAACACCATTCTCAACACATATAAGGTATTTCTCAGACCAGTTTTAACCTATGGACTCACAGCCTGGATTGACGCTTCTCACCACATCTACCATAAGTTACAAATTCTAGAGCGTCATGCTTTACGCATAGCATACAGAGTAAAACTACCAAGCCCGACACAGGAACTCTACAACAAAATCACATTTCCACATCTCCTACTACACATAGAAAAGCTACGCATCCGATACATCGCGAACCGGCTTGAAACAAACCATCTTCTATTTCACGATATTCTACACTCACATCACCAACAACAAGCACCAGCGAAATATACACACACACCTCTCTCCCTACTATGCACACTATACCAATACACTCTACCACCTGATCATCCCGATATGCCACTGATCTCAGCATACAGCTCACCAGAAATTACTCATTATGTAGCACCCTCATATACTGCAATGTAATCATTTTGAACGCCAGGCCTCACCTGTCTCCATCACGGACTAGAGTCGCCCCTAGTCCAGAAGATTATCAGCCATTCGTCTCTCAATGTGCCAAAGTGTTGTGATGTCTATTTGAACCTCATGCCCATAATCCATCACATCATCACTAGTGAACCACGACATAATTTATGATTATGAGGCAAACTCATAATGCTCCAACAACGTATTTTATCATATTATATGAAATAAAGGATAATTTAAATAAAAATAGAAACCTTTAGCCCAACTACCAATTTCCTTGGCTATCCACACTACCCTAAATCCTCTTCCCACAAAGAGGGAACAGCCCTCTGGGGGTGCTAGTCTAAGTCTATCTTAGGCTAGCAGTAGTAAAAAAATCCAAGTTATTGCAGGAAGCCACCCTGGAAAACAAAAATACGGCGTTGGAAGCAAACCAACTAAAAAAATGTACATTTTTTTACCAAAAAAGAAAAGGAAGTACCCTTTAGTCATTCGTTCCAACTTCGTCTTCATTCGTTTCTTTCCAACTTTGCTCCCTTGTTTCTAAACCTGTTCGGTCTTTCAGTTTTCATTGAATGTTGTTTCCAACTCTGTTGTTTTAGTCAGTTGTTTTCCTACATTTTGTTGGCAACCGTGTCTTGTTCCTTTATTTCCATACACTTGGTTAGCGACCCTGTCTTGTTCCTCTATTTCCATGCATTTGGTTAGCAATAGCAACCCTGTTTCGTTCTTCTTTCCTCATCTTCTAGAGGAATGACCTTTCCAGGCGCCATCTTAAAATTCAGTCTTTTCTGCAATAACGATTATGTAATACATTTTCCCCAACTGTCATAGCCTTGTTCAATCAGCCCCCTTGACGTCACCTAGGATCTTGTTCAAACTGGACTTTGCTATTATGAAATCGGAATTTCCACTTCATCACCAACTATGATGACGCCATCTTACTTTTCAGTGTTTCTTCTATTAAAGCATTATGCAATCCTTCCAAATTTCCCCACAATCAACACTGCTGACGTCACCACCTACCACTTGCGAAACCACTGGACTACGACGCTCCATGGCAGCCATCTTGCTTTCCGGTGTTCTTGCACTTCTATAAAAATGATTGTGTAATAACCTCCACCACCCACATTTCACTCATAGCGTTGTTCAATCATCCCTGCTGACGTCAGCAACCACCTCAAGGCCATCAACCAGTTGCAAAACCACGCAACCACGTGGCTCATGGTCGCCATCTTGTTTTCCGGTGTTCTTACACTTCTATAAAAATGATTGCGTATTTCCCTCCACCACCCACATTTCACTCATAGCGTTGTTCGATCATCCCCTGCTGACGTCAGCACCCATCTTTAAGTCACCTCCAAGCACAATCTACTTGCGAAACCACTCGACCACGTGGCTCATGGCCGCCATCTTGTTTTCCGATGTTTGTACACTATTTCTACTAACCACCATCGGCTTACTTTGCCCAGAGACTGTGCTAAAACCATCTCTTTACGCTACTTGTTATTCCAACCTACCACTGATTTTGCTTTTGCGGTGCATATTTTTTTCTTAAAGCTAAAAAAACATTATTAATGTCAACCCTTAGCGTAATATGTTTTAAACGAGTTTCTTCAGAATTTGTAATACCAGAATCGGGAATTCGCTCTTACCACAAATGAGAAAATAACTCTATAAACATAACATGCTCACATAACACAGGAGCGAATCCTCCTTCATACAGGGGGAACCATTTTATATTCAAAGTGACTATTCCAAATAAACGTACCTACTATCGACGTTGACTGTAATCGATGTGTCATAAACTTTAATACCCTCATAAATTTAAAAACTCCTTTCATTTATATTCACTAAGGAAAAACCAAATTCTCACGTCAGAAAATGGAACAAAAACCATATTATAGTTTTGTCAACTTCAAATCTCACAAATATTGTAGTTTCCAAACAACATCAAAACAAATCAGTGACTTTTACGCGATAAAAACGATAAAAATTACGTGCGGTCGACTAATAACCTGAAGGCGGTTGACTACTGTCCGATGATGGTCGATAAGTGGGAATTTTGACGAGTTTTCCCAAAACGTTTTTTTTTTTTCATATCATTGTAAAATATAAAAAGTGAGCATTTATTGCACAGTAAGATACAAAAGGACCAAAATGACGCAGATAATTCACTTTTGTCAGATTTTTTGAAATCTGCATACGTTAAGGGCAGATTGCAAAGACGTGTTGATCTAAGTTAGGCTTAGGCTTAAATATCAATTTTCAAATACACCAGCTTAGCCTAAATCATGGTCTGGCCTAGGCTTACGTATTTTCAAGAGGGTGTAAGTGTTTACAAGTAAGATTTTATTTCATCGACTATTTGCGAACTTACCCTAAATTATCTTGATATGTAGCGTAATCGAGTATTCTAGAATGTTAAACTAGAGATCACTGTTTTCTGTATTGATTTGGCTTGAATAGCCCTCTTAGAACGGTCAAGTATGATGACATAATGATAATTTTAATAAGTAGGACTTTTACTTTCGGTTAGACTGAGCCAGAGATCATAAATAAAATTCAAATTTTTATTTTTTTGTAGATTTTTAATATAGAAAAATATGAACGCATTTACTTTACAGAAAGTCAAATATTATAAAATTGAAACAGATTTCTATTTTTTCATGCAAAATTTAAAGATAGATTTCGGCAAATCTACATTCTATTAGTGAAAATAATGGAAATTCTTTAAAACATTTCTCAAAGGCTGCATTCAACGCAATAAGCTACTCTGTGAGCAGAAGTTTATGGACCTAGTTATAGGTTGTCAGATTCAGGTTTTGCAATCTTCGTTGAGTCAGTGACGTCACGTCTGATAACCTATAGTTTTTTTTATAAACCTTTGCTCATAGAGCAGCTCGCTACATTGAATGGGCCCAATAACAAAAGAAAAGTACGCCTAAGTATCAGTTTTAACATAGAGTTAGGAATATAAATAGAGGGAACCTTAGGCTGTTTTGTGGGAGAGGGAAATGAAGCCAAGAGACGGAAGGGACGAGACATTTCGACCATATTAACTGGCCCCATATTTAGAGACCCTCTTTTCCGAGTATTGGCTCTCTGAGGTGCACTCATCCTCCTATCGAAAAAGGCAATCCTAACAGTACTCGATATAGAGGGACTCTAAGATGGTTGCCGATGAACCGTATTTGGCTTCATGTGACGTCATGTGTGTTCTCTCTATTTTCTTCCTAACTCTATGGATTTTCATAATGCACATTTAATAAACAATTGCAAAGTAGTGCAAGAAGCCCTTTAAGAAAGAAAATGTTGATTGTAATTCTTCCCTGGCAACAACTTAGAGAAGTTTCACCAATCTTAGTTAACAATTGAGGAATATTTAAGTTACTTTTAGTCCTTCGTTAACTAATGAATCGTTAAGTTCTTAACAAAGATTGATGAAACCTAAAAATATGTTTCCTTTAGAAAATATGATTAGAACGTGCTTGATAAATCAAAATTTTGCATGACAAAGCATTCAACTTTCTTAAAGGAATAAAATTTAGTTGGATCCACATCAGAGCTTGCTTATCAAATAATCAGAAAAAGACAATATTAGATGGTCAACTTGAAGAGTTTTCTGGTGTCGCCTGGGATGAAATGCATCACTGGTAAAAAAAAAAAAAAAAACACACATTTAAATAGTGACACGCCTATACTAAATCTAGGCCAAATGTAATTTATCCAAATCAATAGCTGAATTATAACAATGCAATTGGCGTATATTCGGAGAACTAAACCATACAACAACTTCCATTCTTGTAGTTATAGTTCATTAAAAAAAATTCATTTGTTTTGCATTGGTATTATAGTTGACTTATGGGTAAATTTCTAAATGTCATAGAACAAGAATAAGAGATACTGCGCCATACTATCCGACCAAAACAATACGTGCTGACATCTCACGGTTAAACCAGTTTTATTCTATGCAACTTTTTTACCGCACTGATCGTCCCTATGAGATGGCAGCTTTGATATTATGGGTAATGTCTTATTCTTGAATTTTAATTGTATTTATGGCCTTTAGGCATCTAAGGCTCAGGCCGGGATAGGAGAGGGGAATGGATGCGGAAAATAATCGGTCAGGGTCTAAATTAAGGGTACTATACGACATTTTGTGCTGTCACTAAGGGAGTGAGGATGGATAGCCGGTGAAATCGATCCCAGGACCTCTAGAATGCTAAGTCAATGCTCTACCACTGACCCACAGCCGCTAGGTATGTCTTATTCTTGTTTTATGATATTGTTGTGTCAAGAAATTTGATAGAAACTTTGACCTGTAATTATATTCTTCTTTAACTCGTAGATAGAAAACGTTCTCGCATATTTGTAGAAAATGAACGACGAAATACTTTTAGTCTGAAAGTAAGAAAATACTTTTAGATAAGAATTAAGAACCAAGCGTTTTTAAACAGATCTGAAAATTTGATCCATATTGGTTTAGAGATTAACTGCTTCCTTGGTTCATATATTCATTAAATTTTTATGGCATCGATCAGTCCAGTATTGCTTTTAGATATAGATCAATATTTAAGCTTTAGAATGTTTACTCATTTGACATTTTCTATAAATGCAAGTGCACATACGCGATAAAAAAATAATACAACTATTTTGAAGCCTTGTATCTATAGTTAAGTCAATCAAAATAGGCTGAGACACTTGACTTTATTATAAAAAAATACACAGTAATAAGGTAACAGTTTCGGTGCTTTATCAACATCTTCCTCAGACGAAACACTCTTAAACAGGAGAGACGAAAAAGAAATTACAGTAGAAGCTTAAACAACACAAGGATGACGTCAGGCTTAAACGTGACAGCAACGCTATTTACAAACATGCTCAAGAAGTGTCGCCTGAGATAGATTGGGAAGGGGTGGAGATATTAGAACACAAGGAAAAAATGTTGGTTGGGAAGTGGGAAGAAGCGAGGAGAATCAAGAAAACGGGAGATAAAGCGATGAAGTAGAATGGTGGGTTGAGTATAAATGAGGAATGGGAAGACATATTGGGCAGAGAAGAGTGAATAAAGTATTCCAGAAATTAAGGACTGTTATGTAGGTCTTTTCTAAAAAAATGTTTGTTAATGTTCGTTATAGCTTTGTGGTTGATTAAGGGGCGTGGCCTGTAAGCGACGAACTGTGGTTGGTTGAAATTTATTTAGTTTCAGAAAGTGAACGATTTCTGGAACGCAATTGGCGGAAGATGTAGAAAGGATCTCTTGGACTTCTGTGCTTATTATGAATTCATAGTGTTGACTATTGTTTAAGTCTTTCTTCTGAGGAAGGTGTTGAAAGAACACCGAAACTGTTACTTTGTTACTGCGTGTTATTTTATATTAAAGTCAAGTCTTTAAGTCTTGTCAGCCTATCTTGATTAACTTAAAAAATGAATAAACAAATGAACAAAAAATACTCTAATCTACTATAAGCTATGTATCTAACATTATCACAATATTATTTTCTTAAAAACTTCAATTCGAAACGTAACGTAGCAGCCTAACCTAACCTTAGAAGAACTTAACATCACAGCTAATAGTTAAATCTTGCAGAGTTGGTTCTGTACATCTTAAGCTCTTCTCTCACACTTGTTTGTTCTTCACTGGGACGTTTATGTTACACTGAATATAGTAATGGTTTTCAACACACATAATTACAACACCTTTGTGTAATTATCTTTTTTGTAATTAATATACTTTTGTAAAAGTACATGCTTTCACTTTTCCAGTCTTCACCGTTTAGTCTCTGTTGCCGCGTGGTGCATTGGTCTCAACAATTGACCTTTATATACAGCTGAATTACCAAACCATTGAGGTTTATGGAACTGTCTTCGAATCCTGACGCATGCAAATTCTCCTCCTCGCGTTGGACAACAGTGTCGACCAGAACCACAGGAATCCAATCTTCCATCAGGAATACATCGTGTAAGGCTATCAACGTTTGCAACTGGAATTGGTGGGCATTCTCTGACGCCATACTGACCTTGTTGTTCTGGAAAAAGAAGAGAAACATGTTTAAAAATTGTATTATATTTATTTACATTTGTTTTATTGTTTTACATTGATTACTCTTTTGATTTGTAAAAAAGTTAGAAGAAATTGATATTATTTGTTTGTACACAGGTTAGCAAAATTAAAACGTTGATCTTAGATGGCAGTGAGAACTATACATGTTAGCTAAATTCTTGTTATATCCTGCTTGTAGTCAGAACGACAAAGATAGTACCCTACGATTTAATGACCCTCTTCAACACCAATATTCTAAGTTTCTTTTTCTTGCTCGCATATCATTGTCGCTGTTGTTCGGAAGATAAAGAAATCTTTTCTATTTGCTACAATCTGTAGCATAGATTCTGATTGGTTGGTCTTTTGTTTATAAACTCTGTACGTTAATCAAGCTGAGTTACACAAAGTTTGGGATTCAACGTGGTGGGCTAAACGAAATAATGTATTTGCCATCTGATACTAATTATTTACTCGTGCTGATCAGTATACGAGTATAACACAATATTCATTCGTTCATCTTTTAACCAATAGTTTACAGGGAAAAAGAAAATATGAAATAATTTGTAGCAGTAATTATAACAAGAATTATCAAAAACATTCATTGATAAGAACTGCTAACCAACTTTTATAGAAATGTATAGTTTTAATAAGTCAAAGCATCGGTTTTCTTTCTACATTTTGGTTTTTAAATTTCAAAAAGTATTTCGTGGATTTTGGTTTCTTAACCAAATTTTGCAGTTTTAAGTTTAGAAAATCGTTTTGAAGTTTTTGTTTTTCAAATCGCTTTTGATATTTACGGTATTCAAGTCTAGTTTACAGAGAAACTAATGTTTTTGTTAAAGAAAATTGTACATTTCCATTTTTATTCAATTTTTAATGATCATTTTCTGAACTATGGTTCAGAATATCAGTTATTTGTTTCTACGAAAAACTGTTTTAAATCGATAGTCACAAGTTTTTTTTTTTTAAATATTGTCAGTAATAGTTACAATGTCTTCCTGCTGTTACCAAAATTTCTTAATTTGCCTAATGTTCACGAACATTCTAGGTTATGTAACATGAAATTCCTGGTGAGGAAGAAAAACGTCATAAATTATTTTCTGACATTGCAAATAGATATGATATCGTTTTTGTCTTCAATATCAGTTTAATGTCTACGAGTGTCTAGTTAACATTTCTGATAGCGATAATTAGGATAAAACCAAAACTGACTTGAGTTATTTTTTTACCAAGGAACCAAATAATTGAATTTTGGCACAGATATTGAATATGGTGCCAAATCATTCTCTGTCACTTGTCTCACAATTCTATTTCAGCAAAAAACCAGCAAGAAAAATTTGAAACATATGTTATCATTGCTATGTCATTGCAAGAACGAAACAATTTTATCATCTTCTCGGCAAGAACCAGATAAGTCTATGGCCTATCTGAAAAAAAAAATCAATGGCCTTCACAATCCTACACGGGAAATCCATTTTACCGAATGTTCTGTAAATATTATTATTATTATTAATATTATTATTATTATTATTATTATTATTATTATTATTATTATTATTATTTGTGAATTTGGATTTGCCTGATGACATTGGTATAGTAATGAGTCCAATGTTTGAGTTGACTGAGGTGGAATCACCAAAGGTTGTGATAAATGTAGAAACTTGACCGTGTAGTCCATCTGCGCCATCTTGGTACGCACTTTTTTCCATTAATTTATATGGAAATTGTTTTACTCGTCTTATATCTCTCTCAGGAGCGTAATTTTTAACTTCTGTTTTCGCCTAGTTTCTCGTCATGTTATCTTCGACTCGTGATATTTTGTAGCAATGCAATATTTTACACACGAACAGCGTAATTTCCCCTTGATATATTGTGATTTATATAGCAAACTATTAATAATACATTATACTTATATATTTGAAGAAACTTCACAAACCAAAACTATACAAGAGTCAAAATAACCACCAAGACAAATTCGTGAAAGCGGAACTTGAATATTTTATTTCTGATAGGCACAAAATGAGTAAATCCATTCCCATGTAAATCAATGGAAAGGTCATACCAAGATGGCGGGGGTGATCTACATCGTTAAAGAGCAAAGAACGTGTTTGATAGTGAATATTTCTACAATTTGTACGACAATGTTGTATGTATTTCTACAATATTTTACATCATTTCTACAATAGTGAAACAATTAGTGCTTTATGCTTTAGCCTACAGCTTTTTTAATTCATTTTTAATATTGTTCGTTTTACGAAACAATGGTCAACGTAAAAGATTATGAATTACGGTTCTAATAACTAAAATAATTCCGCAACAGGAAAATCCAAAATATTTTTACAGCCTTGAAATTTGTTCTTATAACTAACATAAATCCGGAGAAAGATTATTACACTTATCAAAATGAACGGTTTGCAGATGAGAAGTTCTACTTTGTTTTCTGCTAAATTATATTTTTCGCTTTTCTTCTTGTATTTCTAGGAAACCGTTCGACTATCCTTATCATCGTCTACTACAGAAACATAGTATATACCACGCAAGTTCAATTGCCAGTTTGACTTTCTGTACGACAATTGTTCTTCACGCCAACGGACTTTCTGCGCTATTTTGAATTTTGAATACATATATCAGTAGAAATGGGAAGTTTCCCGTTAGTATGTAGTCATTATGTGAATTTAGTAAAGATTCCTTTTTAAAATGTCAAGGAATAAGCAACTGAATTGATAATAATTTGACCCCTTTTTTTGTTAATGTGTTCCAACAGAGGTATATTACAAATCACCGAAACTCTAATTTCACGTAAGTTCATTGTGAATCGTATCAAAATTGAATGACAAACCGAAACATTATAGAGGTGATAAAGATTACAATTATGCGTGTGCCGATCATAAAATCAGAATCTTGAAACTTCGGAAGAACTAAGCATTAAATAAACTCATTCATAAGTAAAGCATATTCAGAAATAAGCAAGGTAAATATTCTGAACACTACTTTAATTTTGAAACTTAACAAAATATACATAAAAATTAGATTTTATTTAGAATTTCTAGCTGCTTGCACCGAAAAATGTCGGCGTTACTGACTGAAAGTAGTGATTATGTATTGTTAATAATATGGGTACAAATATTAAAGCTCTATCAGTGCTACATTAGGCCCTGAGGGCCCCCTATCTGAAGCTCTGTAAATTAACCTGGAAATTTCATTGCAATAATTTAAGAACAAAGATTATGAATTGGTTTGATGTGCCTACCATTTTGATTATCTCGGAACAGATTGATTTAAGATAACTAGAAATTCAGTCTCTGGAACTCTAACTTGTCTGCGAAATCAGTTAAAATCGCTACCCCCCCCCCAACACACACACACTAATAATAATAATAATAATAATAATAATAATAATAATAATAATAAAACTCCAACCAAGTGTACATACTGTTATATTTTGGAGTTTATTACTTTCCTTTCAAGAAAAGAATGTATATATCTTACAGTTTTTATGATGTCGTTTGGAGTTGACACATCTGAAACAAAATGGCGTTCATATCAACTTAGAAACCTCCTAGTTTTCTTCGTCTATCAAAAAACAGCTAGAGAAAGATATGAGAAATAATAATCCTACATCTGCTGGTGGAAACGATTTTAATCAACTAAATTAGTTCGAATATTGACTACTATCATCATAAGGTATGAAGGATATTATTCTGATAACAACCTTTTTACTGGGTAGTGACTTCAATTTTGGGAGAGGGTATTTTGTCCCCTTATATCACATGCTTTGGAAAGAAAATGGCGCTTTCTCCTCCTAAGATAATGTCTCGAGGAGCAATGAATACCCTGTCCCTCCAAGGTCGGCGTCACTAATCCGAGAAAATGTTAAATGTATAGCATATTATGTTCGTTGTTTGGAAAACAGTGTATTTTATCATGTTTTAACTCTTTCGAATGGAGGGTACACGTGGGTACACGGCGTGTAAAATTTTAGAAGGAAGCGTGTACCTATCTAAATATAAGAACAACGTGGGTACACGCCGTGTACTCAGCTGTTTGAAACCCAATAGGGAAACAGAGAATGAAAGAGATTATACAAACGGATACCTTTTGCAATCTGCAAGAGAAATGAGGAGTGTGTTTTCAAAAACTTCCCAAGTTCCATTTTACTTTATTTTTAAATTTTTCCTTTCTTTCATATAATATACAAGTTTCTGATTCGATTTTGAAGCAAATGTTATATTAAAGCATTGATTTAAATTGGATAGAGTAAATTCTCGTTCAAACTGACAGCAAAATCGAATCAGGAAATTGTATATTCTATGAAGTATATATATATATATAAATGTAAAATGGAATTAGCAGGTTTCGGAAACAATCTTCTCAAATGCAGCGCATTAGTAGTTCATGAACAATCGATTAGATCCACTTCGATTGCGTTTTTCGTTTTCTGTTTCCGTTTCTTACCCGAAAACGGATAAATGCGAGAGGAGCTAAAGCAGGCTAGAGTGTAAAAACGTTTATGAGTTACAGCATAGTACAAGGTGTCCGGAAAGTCCTGTCCCGTCAACTTCGAACTGTGATAGAAGGGAAGCAAAGCATGACATATGAATATGGACTGCACACAAATAAAATGTCATCCTTCAGGGGAAGTGGCGGGGGTAATCCGAGGAATTCTAATATGTCACATTCCGGTATCTAATGTTGCGAATTAGAGAATGAAGAATACTTCAAGATAAAAACAAAGACAAAGGTTTTTGCTTTGTGCTAAAAGACAAGCGCATTGGAGACAAGGGCAAAGAGAAGTACTCAGTTAGCTTCACTCCGCCACAGGATCAAGAAGCATTCTTATTCGAAATGTCATTCAGCCGATTTGTCAATATGGACGTCAAAAACAGGAAGATATTGAAAAGTTAGTAGTCGAATCGGCGAGCTTAGGGCAGAAATATAATGAAAATATCTTCGGGACTGTGTACTATTAAGCCAAAAATAACCGACCATTTACTGATCACGAATCATTGATTCAACCAGGAAAGTTCAATGTGTACATGGAGGATAAGCAATTCGACCGGAAAACTTGGAGAAATGACATAAAAATGCCTAAGAAGAAAAGCCTTAGTGGCCGGAGTGGAAATTTCGCCGCGTTTCGGAGCCAAAAGCTGCTGGAAATGTGGAAAAGGAAACTTAGGAGCTTCATATTTCCAATATCGTATCAGCAGAACTGATGCGGCATGGTTTCTCAAAGGCTAATTTAAACTTGCTCTATCCAAAATCTACGAGAATATTCTAAAATTGACGGACTCTCCAAGAGAAATAGAGGATTTCCAGAAATTCTCTAAAGTAATGGTAGGTTAAAATGAACAAGGCTAAGAAGCCTTTCAGTGCGAGTAAAGACGACATACGTAATCACCGCTATCCAACCGCTAGAATGTAATTCCTACTCCTGTTTGTTATGCAACCACGAATATTTCGTAAGAATTTTGTTGATTTAAAATTTTTCTAGGAATGCTTATGGAACAGCGTGTACCTAAGACCTTGTGGCGATTCGTATGTACAGACAGCAAGCGTAGATTCTACGTCTTGTAAAGGCAGTCCTGGCATTCGTGTGTACTTTCATTTCATTAAAGCGCAGTGATATAAGTACGAAGCTACTAACACATACTTATTCAAAAACTTAGCTAAATAAAACAGTACTTTCCTTATACAATGTCCTTGCGCGGACAATTTCTTACAATATATACATGGGGATAAGAATATCACGTGAGGGGAAATTCACCCTTATCACGAGCAAACACCACCCATTGTTTTATTATAAAAAATGCTTACTAATTACTGAAATGAATCATAGTGAAACTATTGCAAAATTTTGAAGTCCAGACTGTAACATCTGCTGCAGTTTAACTTATATCCAATGGCATACTTAAAATAAGTCGAACAAGTTAAATAAAAACTTTGATAAACAAAACTTTCTAAAGTACAAGTGACGAATGTTTCTGTCAAATGCTTTGTCTAGGTACGATAACTCCCTCTTGTTTCTACTGAGAATTGTTCTGCATTTATAAATTGTGTTTCCTGTTATTCTGGTGTGCTTAACCTCATATTATCAAACAAAGAATAACAACAGTGAATAACATTTGCAATATTGCATGCAAGTTCTGTTCATATCAGGACGGAAAAGGTGAGTCAACGGAACTCTTTGTTTTCATTATATTTACCTATTTAGTAGACCTACTTACATTATCAAAACAAAGATAATTTTTTGTCCTTCTTTCTACGTAAAGTTCAAAATCTTTCACGTTATGAATACTTTTGTATTTACAGAGTGGGACAAGTTTAATATATACCCTTAAAACATCATAAAGTCATTTGTATATAGCATGTTTAACTTTCATGACGATTGTCTGTAATGAAGGATTATTCTTTTGGAGTTCTACGTCACATATCTTTTATTTGGAATTATACAATGAGCTCTATCTAAAAGCGATACTGGACAGCCTTGAAAATATGAAGCCAGGAAGCGGAGAGGATACTTAATCTCGTTTGTCCACTTTCAGTCTAAACCAATATGGATCAAATTTTCGGATGTAAGTCAGTTTTGTTACGCTTAATGTAACTGTGCAGCCCGTTTTTTTTTACTTATGTCTTAATTCTTGAAAAAGAAAACGAAATACCTAACACTTAGGTTCCACGACATCTGTATCCAATTTCTTTTGTTCAAAATTATATTCCATATAAAAATTATCTATTACTGGCGATAGTGGTGACTCCATCCGTCTGTTCCTAAAAGTTCTCATCATACAGGAATTACGTTGTTGTGGGGGAAGGTTCAAATAACTGTAAAATGTCAGCTGTAAACTTTTCTTTCAGCAGTTTGAGTGTGTCCTTCAATGGCACTCTTGTAAGCAACGAACAAACATCAAAGCTTCCAAGTATATAATCATCATCTACACTGATATCCTGAAGTGTCTACAGGAACTCACATGAATTGGACACATGATGGATAGTCTCCCCTCCCTGTACTGTAGTAATGTCCTCAAGTACTTAACCAAAGAGTATGTCAGAGAACCAATCGCACTGATTATTATTGGACACAGTGGAATCTTTGTTTTATGAAGTTTAGGCAATTCGTATAATCTGGAAGGTGCTGTGGAATGATTTTTCTCTGATGGTCTCTTGCTATAAGAGAAGCTGCTGGAATGGTCTAGTTTGACGGCACCATAGTAGAAGCGAAGCAGTAAGCAAGAAAATTAACTCAATGGATGAAAATACAAAGTGCACCATTCGATAGAACACCTAAGAGACTTTGAGGCAGACAACATGTATCGGTGGACCGTTGAGGAGATGAAAGATACAAAATAATTAGTATTATTTCATTTTCAATGGATACAGCGCATACTTAATTCCAAGTAGTGAGGACCTTAAAGATCATTGTTTGGTTCGGACAAAAATAAGACAGTCATCACATTTAAAGAAGGGTAAAGATGGACAATCCGGTTCGTGGTATATTTCAGAGGTATTAAAATGGAAGCAGTAATCAACAGGTGTAATAAACAGTTCAGGCTCATCAAGACATCTAGTTTTGTAGAAAGATTATCGGATCATATTTTGGATCATTGGAGCCGTAATGCAGATAGGAGTGAGTGACTGAAGCTGAACAAATTTTCTCATTGAAGTTTTCTCGTAAATTTTGAAGTTAGAATAATTGAAGTCAACAACTTTGTATAGACAGGAGACAATAAAACGTAAAGACACCCAATATAAAGGAATGAAAACATTTTTTTCTCATGCGGACTCGTTCTTCTGGGTGTTCATTTTTATAACGTATTAACTCCCTTAATATTTATAGTACCACTTCATTTTTGTCCCTCACCAATTCTAATTTCCACTGAAAATGAAATCTGTACAAAAATCTTTCTTATCGTTCGCAACGTTTTTTACGTGGTCACTTCCTACTTTTTAAATATTCATAAAATGTGTGTTCCGAGGTTTCTTTAGATACCGAATGATGCATTTGCAACGATTTAGGTCATGTTCTTGTTGACTGCAGCGCCTCCAGTAGCTAAAACGGAAGATCAAAAGAAAGATTTTTGAAACTTTGACGTCATTTCCTTCTATCCCTAATTGGGTTCCGCCGATAAAAAAAAATATATGTTTTCTGTAATTCTTTTGAAGCCTTATCGAACGGTGCTAGGCATTTTCAAAAATTGAATTCACAAAATCGTAATGGTCCCTTGTCAGTCCCAGTGCTAAAGAACGTAGCAAAATTCAATTTCAAATTCAAATTCAAAAATAAAGTATGTAGTGAAAGTTCGATTAAAATATTGGTTTCGTGCGCCATGAAATGCTGCACAGTGTGTTTTCTTTTCATTCTTTAACCATAAATGTTTCTCACGAAATTAAACTCTACATGTCAAGTCAGAGTCAGAGAACCAGAGCTAATCATGGACCTTTATCCATCTAGACTAGAATTTCTTTGGATTTTTCCCTGTCTCGGTTGAAGTACTTCAGTTAGTTTAACCAAATGGTAAGTAATTTTGTTAAACCCTTTCAACTTGATTTAATCTTATGTAAGATAAGATTTAAATTAGTGAGTTCACCGTTGCTGTATTCGGGAAGCGTATTTATACTTCCAACATGATGGCTAGCGCAACTCAGGGCGCGGTTTCCTGAGCTAGCCAACCAAAGCAAACTTTTAAAATTTCAACGCGAAGTCAGTCGAATCCTATGTGCTTTGCTTGACAGGCAGGATAATTTAATATAATATCCTTTCAGCTAAAAAAATTCTAAAATAGTACAGTTATTTATTAATAATAAAAATTAATTAAATATTGCCTTATGAAAGCAAATAGCTTTCTCTAAGAGGATTTACGTCAAAAACGAATACACATTCAAAATCTAAACGTAAAAACGACAACTTACGGTATTAATGTAAAGTGAGTGATAAAAATAAGTGGAGATTGGAGTTATAAGAAACAATACCTTTTTCTTCCAGGAGAATTGTTTCGCTGTACGCCTAATAGACAACCAACATGACAGTACAAACATGCGGCAAAACATCGCGTGCCAGGATATTTATCCATTTGATTCAAGAAAGAATTAATTCGTTCAGCATCATTTTGAGAACCACGAGATAGATAGGCAGAAATTACATGCACGCTAAATTCTTAGAGATAAGAATTAATGCAAAGAAAAGGATAATAATAATATGAACATCATGCAGGAATCGTCATTATACAGTGCAACAAAACTTGTCTTGTTCAAACAGAGACACACACACACTCAGAGAGAGAAAAAGCATGGCAGAAGATGGGGAAAGAGCAGAAAAGAAGGAAAGAGGGAAAGGAAAAAAGCGGAAAGCATGAAAATAATTGAATTTTGAACGCTTAGGCATACACAGTCTGCATCGTTCCCTCTCCCCTTTCTATGTCTTTTGTTTTTTCATGGGATAAATCTCGTTCAGTAGCAATCGCGAACATCATTTACAGAGCATAATCCCCTGAAGAAAATAATTTGAAATCCAGGCAAAGAATGAACCAAGAATCTTGAGAATGAGAGCCTCACACGCTGACCTCTTAGCTGCACAGAGCATAACAAATATCTTGTTAAATCAGCCATGAAACTCGATACTGCCAGTGACTTATCCCCGGTTTCATTTGAAGTTTGAATTTTATTTACCGCCTTTATGCATCCGTGGCTCAGCTCCATAGTTCTGCTTCATAAAAAACATTTGATTTCTAGATCAAGATCAAGCATGAATTAATCTACAATATCTCAAATTTATAAAAGGTAGGATTAAAAGAGTGATTTCTTAAATCTACGAAACGAGTCCTAGCTCTTGAAGAAGCCGGTCGCACCAGTAATCCACGCGCGAATGACATCTTGTAGCATTGTTACATAAAACTCGTGCAGTGTAAATACAACTTCGAAATGCCAGTTTCCAAGCTCCTACCGTGGGTAAGTGGTTAATCCGTTGACTTGTTGACTGAAAGAACCCAAGTTCAAATCTCGGCGGGTACAAGTGATTTATTGTTATTTTTTTCAAAATACATTTCTTTATGTTTATATTTGTTATTCATAATTGCTTTCTTGCATTTTTCGTAGATTATCTTTGATTAGTAACCATGGGTTAGGTCAGATAAGGTTAGGTATCGTTACAATTTCGTTTCTCTCTTTCAAGATACATTTCTATCTGTTTGTGCGAACCTGACCTTACCTAACCTCCGCTAACCCATCTTCACTAAAAGTTCAAGAAAACAATTATAAATAATAAATGTGAACACGTCGTGACACATTTTGAGAAAAATGAATACTGGAGCACAGGAATAATCGTTGGATAGGATTCACAAAAGCTGTCGTAAGTAAAGATTCAACGCAAATTCTACGACTCCCTTAAGTTTGTAAAGTATACTCGAATTCACAGACGTCAGATACGCTAAATTTACGGCAACCCAGTGTGCGAATTAACAGGGGGATGAGGGGGAAATCCTCCTGGGAGTATGCATGTGCGCACACGTATAATGCATAATCTTCGAATTATCACTTTACTTTCTTATCATCAATATATCATCACCGTGAAAAATACCTTAATTCGCACACTGTGGCAACCTTAAAGAGTTTTTTCAGGTTTTTCCTCAACAAACACCGGGATGAAAAGATACTTTGGCTTAGCATTCGGAAAATCCTGGAGTCGATTCCAGGATTGACCATTATAATTGAGGTTTCCCAAGATTTTTCTTCAGACATACAAGGCAAACGCCGTGATGATGCCTATCCTCACCCTTCCAGAATTCTTTTACCTCACCCTATCCCGGGCAAGTCTTATGCTTAAACGACACAAATCAATCCACACATGCACAGAAGTCATATGCTGTAGATGTGAATATACTGGGTGTCAGGAAGAAGTAAGGAACCCCGCTCATTCTTCATTGTCAATTCTCAGTGGTAGACCGATGGCGTAGCATTCGGAAGATCGTGCGTTCGATCCCATCGTACCATCCTTACTGAGGTTCATTCAGAGGGTTTCCTCAGTCACACCAGGCATTGTCGGGAATGCACCTTCAAGATTGGACCTGGCCGACACGTTTCCAAACCCTTCCCCTTCTGTATCCCGGCTTGAGCCTTAGATGCCTGAAGTCCATAAATAAAATATCCATTCATTGTCAATTCAAAGTGCGTAATGTTAATTACAGGACATATAGATTAAATCAAATTTTAATATATCATAGTAGAAGAAACTCACAAGTGGAAGCAGAAATGTTATTTGAAAAATGTATTACTCTAAAAATAATTTGAAATAAAATTTAAAAAAATAGAAAATTGTGTTTGCCAGTGTTTGAACTCATAAACCCAATTTTCGTTTGTTAAAAACAAAGTTGGATTCGTCAGTGTTTGTAATCGCGACTCCAGGCATGAAAGGTCAGCTCAATAACCATCAGACCATCGAGACTTGTTTATTCTGATGAACAAAACATAGCATTCATAGGAAACTATCGATGTTTTGCGGGTCTCCGATCTCATAAGAAAACAAGTACGAGATTTTTCATGTCAAAACTTTGCTTTTATATACCTAAGATAAAATAAAAATAAAAGTTGAGCAAATCAATACGTTTCAATAAAAAAACTAAAAATGTGTAACAGTTTCATCAACTAAGTACTTGGCTTCATCAGACACTTCTAACGAGCCAGCTATCTTGTTCCTGATTGGCCTCCTGCCAGCCAATCCCATACCGTCTACATAAAGTGAATTTTTAATTAACAACATTTACTGATTCTCTTCCACCCCTGTTCCTACTACATCTATGGAGTATGCATAGTTATCGTGCTCGTCTTTCATGCCTGGGGTTGCGAGTTCAAAACCTGAACAGTCCAATTTTGTTTCTAACAAAAGGACATTGTGTTTATGAGTGCAAACAGAATTTTCAATTTTTTAAATTGTATTTCAAATTATTTTTCGAGTAATAAATTTTTCAAATAACATTTCTGCTTCCATTTGTGAGTTTCTTCTACCACGATATATTCAAATTGGATATAATCTATATGTCCTGAAATTAACATTACGCACATTGATTTCACAATGAACTGATATTTCATTTATGGCCTTTAGGCATCTAAGACTCAGGTCGGGATAGGGAAGGTGAAAAGATTTCTGAAGGTGTCAGCTAGGGCCAATGTTGCAAGTGCAATCCAGATAATGTCTTGTGTGACAGGAATACCACTGGAAAAATCTCAGCGAGGATGCCCCGCCGCTGGGATCGAACCCACAACATCCCGAATGCTACGCCAACGATGTACCACCAAGAATTGACAATGGAGAATGAGCGGGGGTACCTTACTATTCCTGACACCCAGTGTATTATATTCGTTTCGTACATTAACATCTACAGCATATAACTTGTGTGCAAGTGTGAATTGATTTATGTCGTTTAAGCATAAGATTCGCTCGGGATACGGTGGGGTAAAAATATCCGGGAGGATTCTTTTAAATTATTTTAAGGCCTTTAGGTATCTGAGAATCAAGCCGAGATAGGGTTGGGAGAGCGTGTTGGAACGTAGACGGCCAAGGCCTTTTTATAGGCACCATCACAGCGTTTGTCTTGGATGGCTGAGGTAAAATCTTCGGAAACCTTAGTTAGAATGATCGGCCGCTAGAATCGATCCCAGGACTTTCCGAATGTTAAGCCAAGGCATCTTTTCATCCCGGTGTTTATTGAGGAATAACCTGGAAAACTCTTTAAGGTTGCCACAGTGTGCGAATTAAGGTATTTTACATGGTGATGATATATTGTTGATAAGAAAGTAAAGTGATAATTCGAATATTATGCATTATACGTGTGCGCACGTGCATACTCCCAGGGGGATTTCCCCCTCACCCCCCTGTTAATTCGCACACTGGGTTGCCGTAAATTTAGCGTATCTGACTTCTGTGAATTCGAGTATACTTTACAAACTTAAGGGAGTCGTAGAATTTGCGTTCAATTTTCACTTACGACAGCTTTTGTAAATCCTATGCAAGGGTTATTCCTGTGATCCAGTATTCATTTTTTTTTAAAATGTGTCACGACGTGTTCACATTTATTATTAATAATTGTTTTCTTGAACTTTTAGCGACCATGAGTTAGCGGAGGTTAGGTAAGGTCAGGTTCGCACAAACAGATATAAATGTATCTTGAAAGAAAGAAACGAAATTGTAACGATACCTAACCTTATCTGACCTAACCCATGGTTACTAATCTAAGATAATCTACGAAAAATGCAAGAAAACAATTATGAATAACAAATATAAACATATAGAAATGTATTTTTAAAAAAATAACAATAAACCACTTACACCCGCTGAGATTTGAACTTGGGTTCTTTCAGTCAACAAGTCAACGGATAAACCACTTACCCACGGTAGGAGCTTGCAAACTGGCATTTCGAAGTTGTATTTACACTGCACGAGTTTTATGTAACAATGCTACAAGATGACATTCGCGCGTGAATTACTGGTACGAAAGGCTCGTTCAAGAGCTAGGACTCGTTTCGTAGATTTAAGAAATCATTCTTTTAATCCTGGATTAATTTGAGATATTGTAGATTAATTCATGTTTGATCTTGATCTAGAAATCAAATGTTTTTATGAAGCAGAACTATGGAGCTGAGCCACGGATGCATAAAGGCCGTAAATAATATTCAAACTTCAAATGAAACCGGGGATAAGTCGCTGACAGTATCGAGTTTAACGGCTGATTTAACAATATATTTGTTATGCTCTGTGTTGCTAAGAGATCAGCGTGTGAGGCTCTTATTCTCAAGGTTCTTCGTTCATTCTTTGCCTGGATTTTAAATTATTTTCTTCAGGGGATTATGCTCTGTAAGTGATGTTCGCGATTGCTACTGAACGAGATTTATCCCATAAAGGGGAAAAACAAAAGACATAGAAAGGTGGCAGAGGGAATAATGCTGACTGTGTATCCCTAAGCGTTCAAAATTCATTTATTTTCATGCTTTCCGCTAGTTTCCTTTCCCTCATTCTTCCTTTTTACATTCTTTCCCCATGTCAGCCATGCTTTTTCTCTCTTTCTCTCTCTCTCTCTCTCTCTCAATGTGTGTGTGTGTTTGAACAAGACAAGTTTTGTTGCACTGTATAATGACGATTCCTGCATAATGTTCTTATTATTATTTTTCTTTTCTTTGTATTAATTCTTATCTCTTAGAATTTAGCGTGCATGTAATTTCTGTCTATTTATCTCGTGGTTCTCTAAATGATGCTGAACGAATCAATTCTTCGTTGTTCCAAATGGAGAAATATCCTAGCACCCCATGTTTTGCCGTATGTTTGTACTGTCATGTTGTTTGTCTAACTATTACGCGTCCAGTGAAACAATTCTCCTGGAGGAAAAAGGTATTTTTTCTTATAACAACTTCCATTTACTTTTGTCGTTCACTGTTCAGTGTGTATAAATAAAGGAAAAGGAAGTTATTAATGCAATGCTTTACAATACGGACTGGATTAGCAGACACTTTATACTCATGAATGTTTAAATCTGTAGCAGAGTTACGGGATTTTGGTGAACTAGGATTAAGTAATAGACTGTGAGAAGTATCCCAACGTAATTTCTGCTCGTACTAACATTATTACAATTGATGATGGTATTGTATCTCAGAAAAGATAAGTTTCATTCCTTGTGGTTTGTAGCTTGAAACTAATACTATTTTTCCAATTGTCCAAGTGACCAAAAAGAAAAAACAACCAAAAAGCTATAGCCGCATCTGCAAGATACAACTTATGTCCGATCTTATCTGCATAACATTTGCTTAAAATAGCAACACTTTTATATTTTCTGTGGGTCCCAGAGATACCAAACTCTGTAGCTAATGTAGGCTCTTCGCACACGCAAATTCACATCAAACCAGAAATTTTACAGAAGGAGAAGTTATTAACTTGATTCTTCTATCATAAACTTACCCACACTTCCTGATCCCGGGTTTTCTGGATTGGTTGGTCGCACAGGTTTTATGAAGCTGGTAGGAACCCACGCTGAAGAAGGATGAGGAGGTGCAGCTGGTTCATTGGTATCACCATTTGAAACTTCACTTGTAGTGGATCCTTCATCTGTTGGTGTTTGTTCATTGACGCCAACAGGAATATCTGAGTCCTCTGGGGTCTGGAGAGCAGTTTGTTCTGTAGCGTCTGTTTGAATGTTACCACTTTCACTATCCTCGTTCACTTCATTTGTTTCAGCAGCAGATGGTGACACTGTCGATGAATTTTCTTCTATACTTCCCTCTTCCATTGGATTTGGTTCTGACTTTGGAGCATTTTCATCGCCAGAAGAGATTTCACTATTTTCTTGATGGTTTTGTTCCTCAGCTTGTTTCTCCTCCAGTGTCATTTCTTCTGTTTTATTGTCTTCTGGTGCCATTTCTTCTTGATTTCTGTTATCAGAGCTGATATTTGATCCTTGGTGATATGTTTCTTCTGCACTGGCGTCTAGAGATGTCTCGGGTTGTGGGATCGATCCGCTTTCAAAGTTAGCAACCTGCTCCGTTTCCGTATTTTCAGGCGTATTATTGACAGATACATTGTCTGTCTGACCTATATTTTCACTTTTCTCTAACGGATTCGCTTGCGATTCTTGTTCGTTCTCTATGTTTTCAGAAGGCTCTTCTGATGGAGAATTAATGTTTTCATTTGGCTGTTCATCACTAATTTGCGTTTCTGCAGCTTCTGCGTTAGCTTTCTCATCCAAAGGAGCTTCCTTTGCTTCTTCTTCGTCAGCATCAGCCTTCCCTTCACCAATATCAGGTTGGCTTCCCTTGCTTTCTTCTTCATCCGTGGCTTCTGGTTCGTTTGGGTTATGTACTACAGTATCTTGTGAAGATTGCTCTGTTTCAATTTCAGTAGAAGGTACAGTTTCTAAGTTACCACCATGATCATCTTCGTTTGTTACTTCTGCCTGAGATTTCTCGTTCAATTCCTCACTTTGATTATCATCGCTAATTTCTTCGAAATGGGCACTAGTGTCCTCCGAAGTTTCCTCCCTTCCGTCACTAGGTGGAATGTTTACACTTCCGTTCTCGGACTTCACTTCCGGACTGCTCTCTTCTTCATGATTTTGAGTTGATTCCGACATTACTCCAGTCTGGTGGGCTTCATCACTATTCTGTGTCTTATCATCATTGGGCATACCTTGATTTTGATGAATTATTGAGACAGTTTCCTCTCCGTTGGTACCATTGGACATACCTTGATTTTGTTGAATTATTGAGACAGTTCCCTCTCCGTTGGTACTTTGATTTACAATTGATTTAGGATTATCTTCGTCTTCATGTTCTTGAATATTACCTGTAGACATACTTGAACTTTCATTTGACAAGAATGTATTTTCAATTAAGGGGCTTTCTTGCGTTTCATCTGTTCTATCAACAGTGGGAGTCACCACACTTTCTTCAGGATTAGATTTTACTTCGGCTTCACTTCCCAAGTTTTCATTTGATACGTTTTGATCACTAGATGACTTAGACATTTCTTCCCCTTTCTCTTGATCATTTGTACTGGAAACGCTTTGACTTCCAGATGATTCTGATGTATCTGGAATATACGGTGTTTCTTCCATTTGGTTCTCCTGAGTTTCTTTCTGACTAGGTTTGGCTATTGTAATGGTTTCTATTGTTGAAGTCCCATTTGACACACTCTGGTTAATAGCTGTATCAGACTTTTCTGCAGGCATCGTTTCTTCTGCACCACCGGCATTACTTGCGGTTTTACTGTCATCAATAATATCTTCATGTACTTCGTCAACAGGTGCGTTTCCATTATCTTCAGTTTCTATACTCTCCTCTAACTTTCCTTCTGATGTTGGGTTGTTATTTACTTTACCACTTTCTGTACCAGTGCTTTGTTCAGAATAGTCCTTATTTAAATTTGGAATTTCACCCTGTTCAGAGTCTTGTTCTTTATTTAAATCACCCACGTCTACTTGTTTTTCATCTACATACTCTTTAGACTTGTCTGATTCTGTCTCAGATTTCTCTTTTTGTTCTTCTACGCTCCCCTCTTCTACATTTTCTTCTTGTTTAGAGTTAGAAATTTCATCAGGATTTTCCATTTCTTCTTCGTTCTCGTCACCAATATCTATTCCTTCTTTAGGTGTTCCTTGGTGAACATTTCCTACGGTAGCTTCGTTTGTATTTTCGCCCTCTCTTGAATTTGTTGTTCCTTCTATTCCTGCTCTTTCATTATTTTCATCTTCGTTGGTTGGTAATGTGGATTCTGCTTCCTCGCTATTAGCTTCTTCATTGCTTACTTCCATACCTGTAGTATGACCTTCATTGAAATCTGAAGGCGATAGGTCCTTACTAGCCTCATCATTATCAGTTCTCTCATCAGGTTGCTCCTTATCTGAATCTTTTCCACCTACGTAAAGTTCTTCGCTTGCAGTTTCACCTGTATCAGAAGAACCAGACTCAATTTCCGTTCTGTCACTGTTGTCAGTATGTTCATCTAGATTTTCTTCTAGAGTAGTTGAATCTTTTTCAAGGGGTTTCTCAACATTCTCCCTATTTTCATCGGAGTCACTTACACGTTCAAAATGTGATGCATGCTCATCTTCTCCATTATCTTCTTCCTCCTCCTTTGTACTATCAAGATTATCTTCACTTTCAAGCTCAATGCTACTAGAACTATTAGGATTGTCTTCACTTGTCTTCTCTTCGAGACTTTTCGGTGTTTCATTACTGTTCTCGTTACCGTTGTTTTCGTGAAGATTTCCATCTAGATTCTTCTCGCGTTCTTCACTACCTTCTTCACTGTTGTTTCTATGTTCACCATTTCGGTTATTATCATTATGCCCTTTACTCTCTTCTGCCGATGATTTCTTGTTACATTCACAATCGCATTCTTTTCCTGATTTCTCCACCTGTTTTCCACTGTGCTCAGAACTATGTTCGTGTGATTTATTTATTTCCTCTGAATTTTCTTCTTCTTCTTTATCAGGTTTTATATTATCTTCGCTCGATTCGGAATTATTTTCATGTGATAGCAAATCATGATCTTCCTCGTTCTCATCGTCATTTCCGCCATGTTTATCTTCATTATCATCAGATTTCTCTACACTTTCAAAGTTTTCATTTCTTGGTTCCTTTTCTGATTCTTTTGATGTGTTTTCACGACTTTTCATCTCCTCATTGTCCTTGATTTCTTCACTTCGTACTTGTGACTCGGCTTCAAGAGGTTTTTCTTCAATATCTTTTGACATATTATTGTCGTCCTCCGTACTTGAAAATTTCGTTTCATCTTCATCAGATTTCTTCTCTTTCTTGCAAGGACATTCATCGCTTTCTTTGCTATTTCCTTCTGTTTGTTCTTCTTCATCTTCTGTACGGCTTGACAAACTTCTGTCTAAATTTCCATTTTCTGCGTCAGAATTTTCCTCTTCTTCTTCCTGGAATTCTTCAATATTGTGTTTTCTATGTGCTGCTTCTTCTGTACTGTCCATATGTTTGTTCTCTTCGTTATATTCCTCTGTCGATTTTTGCTTTATATTTGATGACGGTTCGGTTTCTTCACTTTGGTCAGCTTTCCTATGGTGAATTAAAGGTTTATTTTCCGAAATGTTTTCTCTCGAAGATTCATGTTCTTGTGCTGTTTTGTGGTGTTTACGTTGTGTTTCTCTATCTTCCTCTTCATCTGCAGAAAACTCGTGATCATTTGCGTTATTTTCTGAGTTTTCCACTTCTTCATGCTTATTCCTTAGTTTGTGTTTTTCGATACTGGCATCAGACTCCTCTTTCAAATGATCCTCACTAGAGCCATGTCTATTGGCTTCTGCTGATGATTGTTCTGTTTCCTTTTCGTCTTTAGAATATTTTCTATAACTTTCTCTCTGAGTTTCATCAGAAATATTATCTTTTTTCTCATCATCTTCTACGTTCTGGGATCGCTCCTTTCCTACGTTTTGATGTGGGCTTGAGTGTTTAGCCTTTTCTCGATTATTGTTTTCTACAAATTTCTCGTTGGAAGATTTATAGTGATTATTCATTTCCCCATAGTGACTATCGTCTTCTTTCTCCTCGTTTTCTTTCTCTATTTCATAACGCGAATTGTTGTCTTCCGAAGATTTATCTTCATAAGAATTTTCATGATTTATTGCGTCTTTCTCTTCAGTTCTTTTGGTGTTCTCACTATGTTTTTCTATCTCACCTGTTGTTCTAGAATCATCTTCATTTCTTTCCTCTTTATCATCAGCTTCTTCATTTCTACTACTTTTCCCAGCTGGATTCATATTTTCTAAAGACTCATCCTGATGGTCATATTCGTGCTTCTCAGATTCTTTACTTGAAATTATTTCTTCCTTACCACGCTCTTTATGTTCATCTGATTCATTTGCATCCTCGCCAGATTTCTTTCTCGAAGTTTCATCATGTCTATCATTCTTGTTGTGTTCCTGAGATTCTCCTTTGTCAATATCATCTTTTGAGTTCCTATTTTCATTCTCCTCATTGACCTCGTCGTGTTCATCGTTTCCTTTATTTTCATGTTTCCTTTCTGTTGAATGATGTCCTGAAGACTCGTCTCTGTGATTATCTTTGGGTTCTGCTTCTCTGTCGCCAGTGTGGTGATCATTTTCCATTTCTTCTTCATCATCATTACTCTTTCCTCCTGCTGTTACGTGTTCCTCTTCTCCGTGATATTTATGGTGTTCCATACTTTTTGGTTCTTTTATTGCATGTGGTTGCTCGGTATTGTGATCAACGTGACCAGAATTTTCCTGTTCATCATCATTATCATCGTCATCATCATGAATGCGAATTAAGTGATGGTGTTCGTGGTTTTCTTCACGATAGTTCTTCTTGCTTGATACATTATGTTCATGTTGAGATACGTGGACGTCTTTAGATTTCGAGTTATCTTCACTATCACTAGACTTACCTTCAGAGGACATATCTGTAGATTTTGTACCTGACATGTGTTCCTCTTCTGGTTGTAAATTCCTTGTCCTTCCATCTTCTGGGCTTTCTCGTCCATGATGACTCCTCGTTTCTTCATACTCTGTAGTTTCATGGTGTTTGTACTGCTCTTCATTTTTCTCCTCCTCATCAATATGATGTTCTGAACTTTCGTTGTAATCCTCAGGTTCAAAGAGGGCCCTATCTTGAGATCCCTCTGCAGAGACGTATTTGTCCTCTCTCAAAGAACGGTAATTTCTGTAGTGGAAGGGACTGTTGTGTTGAAACTTAAATGAATCACCATTTTTCTTCCTAGATTGACGAAGACCAAACTGAAATTCATTGTCCTTATGAGCTAGCCCTTTGGTATGAGGAATGAAATCCTCAAATTCAATCGGAACTGAAACACTTTGATGACAAAATAGCACAAACACTAACACCACTACAGTTGAAGCCACAAATTCACTCAATAGAAATAATGACACTTTACAACACATTGTTCAAAAACAGTAAAAACAATTAAAGAAAACGAACTGCACAAATACACAGACATCCACACTAACAAGTGAAATACTGATTCGTTAACAAGGAAACAAAACTTCTCTTGCAGTAATTTAAATCTACAAAAAAGTGATAATTTGTATATGTTATTGTCTGGACTAGTTTGCTCCGATTTGGTAACCTTTTACGGTGTTTTCTCTTTTGTTTTGATAATTTTATTTCTCCTGACTTGGTATCTATGTTTGTATTTCCTTTATTTTTTTTCTTGGTTACCTAACATTATGATAAAATTAAAGAAAAAGAAGCTTGAACCAAACAAACGAACTCTCTCTTTACGGTTATCAGATTAATGAGTTATTTTCTTTTCATGCGGAAGCCCAGCAAGGCGCGTGCAAAATTTAGAAGAGTGAAACTAGTTCAAGAATTGTTCCTAATTAAGTTTCTTATTTATTTGTTTATTTTACTAAGCAAAATATCTCGTGTTAGTAAATTGTTTCCCAGTAGGATGTATAACATAATCTTTTTTAAAAGTTATACATATATATCCTTTCGTTTCAATTAATATATGTTCCCTCCTACCTTCAAAAGCACAAGTATTCTGTGACAGTAATGTAATAATGATAAAATATTGGTGAAGTTGCCTCGGTTACAAGACAACAAGAAATATGCAATTGACGAATAGGATACAGGAAATGAACTTTACATGTAGATTAATTGAATTAATGGCTGATGTTCAAAAGTAGGTAACAGAACTGAGTAAGTGATAACACCAGAAAGTCATAAATTTACTAAATATGCTGAAAAAACTTTTATTTAACGGTCACTAGAAAATTTGGTGCTATTATAATCACCAATAAAGAGAATTTTATTATTTCGGGAGGATTGAACTACTCATCCAATGACCACGAGTCAAGTCATTGACAGTTATACGAATGACAGTAATACTGGCACAAGATTTTTTTTTTT
>JAGDQP010021537.1:0-31618 GCA_022664845.1 Lepisma saccharinum
GACCGGGATTCGAACACATCCAAACGGAAGTTGTGAGATCCTAGTTCGAGCCCCGGTTAGTGAAGTGGTCAATTTTTCTCTGTGTATTTTTCAACAACTATTCTATACAACGTCTTCATGCAAAAGGAAATAATGTCTCAGATTTTTCTTGTTCTTCAACTATTAATTAGTAGATTTATAAATAAAACTATTGATTTTTCTATAGTTAAAGTATTCAGTTTTTGAAAATATTTGCCGTTTAGGTTTTCCTAATTATCTTGTGTTCATTAGTTTTGAAACTGTTGTTTTCATACTTTTCTCAAGATACATTCAAAATTTGATGAAATTCTGACAACATAAAATTTCAATTATGAGTCGATTGAAGAAAACAACAAATAAAGATAAAATTAGAAATTATATATGTCCATACAGATGAGAAGTTTCCAGTAGTTGCTCTTAAACATTGTAAAAGTCTCAGAGACACCATACAGCCTCTTGATATTGGGTTAATAAAATATTACTACCTAAACAGTTTGATTACCATATCTGATACAAGTGATTCGCTTTTGAAAGTGTAACATAACAAAAAGGACACTAATACTGAAGGAAAGAAAATGGTTATTGTTGAGACCAAGTTCTTGGTTAATTTCCATTTAGGTCGAACACTTGAAATTCCACTTGTACTAATATATCCACCAATAAGTTCTGTTCATCCACTATAAACTGTACGTTCCGTCCTGAAGACATCATCTCCATCCGATAGAAACTAATGGAAAATCATAATTGATTCAGCTTTTCCAGGGACCTTCGGATGTTAAACCAGCCTCTGGGTAAAGGATGAATCATTATCACAATAAAACAAAATTTCTGTTGACGTTATACAGTATAACACATTTTGTGTTACTATGTCACATGAAAACATATTTCAGGATTGACAACATTACAGGGGGAAGTGCCATAGTGACATTACTTCCTTCCGTACATTGTTAAAATAACATTTTCTTTTCTGTCATTTTTTTTCATAACGGGGAAACAAACATGATGTAATATGGATCATGAATCACTAACGAATGAAGAAATAATAAATAAAAACGTGTCCAGTTGCACTTAAAAAAAGAAAAGAACACTTCCATTTTATAACATAGCAGATTCTATTTTTCTCCTTAAATAGATTCTAGAGCCGTTAGACCTGGTCGGTAGTGTCTAAGAGCCTGCACAGAGAAAACGGTCCAACATAAAAAAATTGCTCGTTTATTGAAAAAATGGTAGTGGATATCTGGTTCATGGCGACTTTTTCAAAATGTCGTAAGTTAATACTGGATTGTCATCCAGTTCTGAGCTATGTTTAAAGTTTCAAGTCTCTAGGTCATCGGGAACTTAGTTTAAAATTTGTAGCGAACAGACAGACAAGAAAGCGAGTTATTATTAATTAATTAATTACAGTTAACTGGATTATTCTGTCATAAATCTAATGACTGAATATTGTATTGTGATCGGAAGCAAGTAAGTATACAAAATTTCAAAGAAATCGGATGATGGGAAGTGAGTTTAAAATCGTTTGCAGAATTTGTACCGAACAGATTAACAAGAAAGTGAGTTGATTTTCTGTTATTTTGTTATATTTTGCACCTAACAGTCAGATAAGAAAGCGAGTTAATAAAAACGTGTTGAAATATACTCACACATGATCGAACCTGAGACCTTCCTTTTATTAAGTAATTTAAACACGACTTTGCTGCTAATATTTTAAGGTTGCGAAAGCTCGAGTATCACCCTAGTACTTGAACATAAATTATAAGTTTCGTGTGTTTGAGAATAAAGTCTTAATAAAGATATACGGGTCAAAACGGGAGGAAATAACTGGATAATTGAGGAGACTGCATAATGATTAATGAAGGACTCCACAGACTAAGTGTTTCACTCATAAGAGTAATGAAATCACAACGACTAACAAGAGATCATTACGATTTTGTGAATTTCATTTCTGGAAATGCTTAGCGCCATTCGATAGGGTATCCAAAGAAATCCCAGAAACAGATTTTTATCTGTAGAACCTAAATAGGGATGGGGGGGGAAATCACTTCAAAGATGAAAAAAAAAAAAACGCCTCTGCTCGGGCACGACAAAAGTGTAATGAAGCCCATTGTCCCGTGAACGAAGAAGCCACGGCTCCTTTTCTCTCTTGTAGCCAGACTGGGATTGAAGTACAACAAAAAAGTTCTATATACAGCAAACAAAAAGTGTAAAGACCCCCCCAATATAAAGAATTAAAACGATTTTTTTTTTCTCATGACTTCCAGTGCTTCTAAAAGTTAACTTTTAATTTTCATAATATGTTCATTCTCTTTATATTTATAGCACCACCTCATTTTCACTAATAACATCCGTATTCACTGGCAACAATGTAGATCTTAGATACACACAACCAGGGTGGTATCTAAAGTGCATCCGTAATATACCAACAGATCATTTCATTATGTTCTGATGTGGATAACCAGTTCTAAGAAATTATTGCAAACACTAGTAATCTGATTTGAATCTTTATTGACGACCATAACCTTCAAAGCCACGTAATTATTCTTTTTCTTCACTTATCCACAAATACCATATTTGATTCTTAATATGGATATCTTCTCTATATTCTTTACAACAATATCTATCATAAACTCTGAGTGCTTTACACAAAATATCATCATATTCTCATACTATTATTTATTCCAATTCGTTACCTATTCTCCACTATAAAAGCACAATCACTAATTTACACCATTTCATACATTCCGAAGAACAGTCATATTATATCAAACTACTATAATCATTAACTACCAATGTTTGGCAATAGTTTTTATACTTAAAATTACCAATTATTACAAATGTTTGCTTTCTTGTTTATTTCATTCCCGACATAAGAGACGGGAGAGTTGTTGTGTGTGACAACAATCAAAAATAAAATGAGATATTATTAAAGTCATTACCTACAATAAATTCTTATTGTTGTTTTATATATGTTTATGGTAGTTTATTATTATTATTCTTAGTGTTGTATTATTATGAATTTATGATTACAGTTTTATTAATTCAAATACATTTAATGTGTATATTGTTTTGTGTCGTGTGGCACTTGTTGAATAAATAAACTAGTAATTATGTACCAGTTGAAACAAGGCTTGTGTTTTTTAGGTAACAAGCCATAAAGAACCCCAGCAGTCCAAGACTTGCTTAAATCTTAATGTGAGCATCTGAAGTAGAAATTGCAAAGTAGATTTAGTTGATATATTATTCCAAATCTAGAAATTGCAGGGGTGGACGGTGGGCTTTCTCGGGCCTTAGACCCCCAATATGTTGTGTGCAGCATTGATGATATTGTCAAGAATCTTTCAGAATGAGCTTAACTCTTCTCTACCTTCGCAATATTTCTAGAAAAATTAAATCTGTTGTTCAACATTTATTGAAATTAAAAGTTATTTAACTTTGTACATTAAAAGTTTAGGCAACATTTACTTCACTGTACTTGATCACATAACACAAAGACCTCACTTCGTATTAACTAAGTGCTTTTATTATATGAATCGAATATTTGAAAATAAAATAACAGTTACCTTGCTCTGATAGTGAACCATAAGATGGACCCCCTAACTACAAAATATCCTTTCTAGAACTTGATGTCTCTTCATTTTCATTACATACAAAATTATCGATTGAATGTTTTTCCACCATCTGGTGAATAGCTCAGTATGTCCAAAACCCAGCGTTGCCAGTCTAAACCAGTCTGCTACACTAAAATTCACTCTGGCTGGAAAACGTTCCTCCCTAGATATTCCCTAGTTCTATTTTGCGTAGAATGAAATTGTGAACAATTTAATCAAACGGTTGGCACTTAGTTCACTCTAGTTCGAGACCGTCAACTGAGGACGGTTGAATACGCTTGGGTTATACATGTCACTAATGACTTACACAATGAAGGTGTTGTGATTAATGCGGAGTATGACCTTCCATTCGGAGTGGAAAGCGGAAAGGCGAGACATTGATACAGTGCTGTTAATTTTTTCTCGTGGAGACGATAAGTTATATGTATCAACATGTATGATCGACTATTAACGAACATGTATTTCGAAGTGTGTGGGTTTTGATCATCTTTGAAAACAAAATTTACATTTTTACTTTTAAATTAGTAACACCTTGCAGAGTACGTTAGTTCCTGTAAATTGTCAAATGTTTGGTATGCATGAATAACCCTTCCTTGCGTAGAAATTAGTCTGCATGGAGCATGACAAACTTTGTTATTTCATTAACGATATTTCATCCTCTCATAAAACGTCCAGTTTTGGCAAATTGGCACAAAAGCAAAGAGCTATGGACTAAATGCATTTACCATCAGTCTTACTCAAGTAGATTCAAATACAGATACAATAAAAATGATGGTAAGAAGTTCGGTAAAAATCTTAATGAAAATTTTAATCTAACCTGTAAGTTAAATGTTGATATTTTAGTGGCACTCAGAGAAGACATTTGTAGTAAAACTTCATCAGTAAAACTTCATTTGTAGTCAAACTTCAACGTCGTTTTTTTATTAATAATTTACTTAACGTAGGCAATGGTAAACAACACAATTTTGTGTTGTACAATTAATCTTTGAATTATACTTTAAATGGAAAATGAAGAAGTCGTTGAGCAACTGATGGAACGAAAAATATATTCATTTTGTAAAAATCGTACCAATATTCTCCCCTTTCCCCTAATATATCCTATACTTTGTAAGTGCACAAGAGTCTTGTTTCACCGAATTGTGATTAACCGAATTTCCGAATTAACCGAATCCCTACGCAGTAAAAAAATAAAATATTGATTTTGGCATTTTTCACATGTTAAATTTGAGTTATACCCTTAATTAAACCAATTATCTAAAAAAGTCCTTGCAATGTTAAGTAAAAATACAGTACAGTAATTATATTGTGGTACTACATTATAGTACTAGGCCTATATTAAAAAATGTTTAGTTTACTTTAAAATATAGTTTTTTTTTTGTGCAATACTAAACTACAGTATGTAAATCACTACGTTCCCACTTTAACCGAATCATACTTGGTTCCATCAAATTCGGTTAAACGAGACTTTAGTGTAGTAACCCACTAAATAATAAATGGTTAAGCTCGTGGTGCTTAATCAAGAGGTAACGGGTTCAGTTCTCAGTGGGAATTACTGGTGATTTGGGGTCCACCTAAAATTGTACGTCCGGTCCTAAGGACAATGACATTCTATCCATTCGATGGAATCTAATCGTAAACCAGTATTTGTTCATCTTGTTCGCAGGTGTTCGGGTTATAATAATATGTCCAGGCAAAACATAATCATAACCAAATATGATAAGAAATCTTTACTGGAAAATGGATAGCATTAACAAGGCAGAATATTAACAGAAGGGGCATAACATTAATGAAGGCATGAGGCATAACATTAATAAGCCAAGAATTATTTTGTTAAATTAGAAACAATATGGAATAAAAAGTTTGTTAATTTTTACATGGAAATATTTGCGTTACAGTGTGTTATAACTTCACAAATGCTTAATCGTTCCAGTCTATTCATTATGGAAGTACGTACATGTAATTAAGGAACAATATCTTGATACGCTAAAATGAACTTCCATGCTTTGCCAGTGTTGAATATTGCATAATCCACAGAACATGCATTGTAAATAAAAAGAAAAAAAAAATAATCTTCAAACAGTTGCAATGCGCAAGGCGTACTTTTTCTTTCACGAAAGCGAGCATTGTTTTTTTGCAGAATAAAACAAATTTTACACAAGGTGCCTCTTCTAGTGTAATTAAAGAACAATAGCTACTTTGTACGCATTAAGTAATTTCTGTTTTTTATCTTACAATCTGCACTAAACATTAAAAACATTAATTTTTATCGCTTCCTCTAAATTGATTGTTTTCCAATAATTAAAGAAAAGTTTATTTTCAGCTTGTTGATAAACAGTGAAAGGGGAGTTTGCACTTCAAGAAATATGTTTATAAGGAATTGCCTTCTATGCTGACTTAAAGCATTGCCTTATACTCAACTTGTTTCAATACACACAATGTTGAACACAACAATCAGAATACAACGAAATAAACTTCGAGGTTGCATATGCCTCCCACTCCCTCCCGTCCTGACGATAAGCAAATCTAGTTAAATGGTTTGTGCTGGGTTTGTTCCTTAGCTTCGTTCATGCGACATTTTAGAGTACACTATAGGCTTCATCATTCATAATGCATTGTTGATTATGTCTGTTTTTTAATTTTATTTATGGCCTTCAGGCACCTAAGGCTCAGGCTGGAATGGGGCGGGAAAGAATGCGGGAAGGTGTCGGCCAATGCCTAGGTTGAAGGTACCATCCTAGCATTTGCCTAGTGTAACTGAGGAAGAAACATTGAAAAACCTCAGTCAGGATGGTCGGGTGCTGTGATTGAACTCACGACCTCCGAATGCTAAGATCTTAAGCTAATGCTCTACCACTGAGCCACGGCCACTTGGCGATTATGTCTGACGCATGAAGGTCAGTGTTTTGTCAGTTTCGTCGTTTGAATAAAATATCAATGAGGTGGACATGTACAGATTTCCTCAACATTAAATCAACTTTATGCAACTGGGGATGCGTGTCCTGTATACGCATCCTGCTTCATATATATATATAGGATGTCGATGAAATAATGCCCCAAACTTCGTGAGGTTTACATGTGATTATTGTGCAACTCGAATTGCAAACACCCGTCTCAATATCGAGACGAAACCATGACCAATCTAGGTCTCAATACTGCCGCTAATATCGATGCAAAAGGATGTACTTTGAATAGGATACATCTTATTATGTCTGTTCTTTTGTATTATATAAAGTCACACTCTCCACAGAGCCAGGAATATTCATGGTACAGACTACGAATATTTTCTGCAATGTTTGCATGATATGTTGGTGGAAATATTCATTGTCAATATGCAGACTAAACTCTATTTGAAATAGCTAGATACATTCTTCTTGAGGAAAGGCGCCACACATTTTAGTCTAGAAGCCATTGTGGAATAGTTAAAAGAAACAGAAAAGCAAAAGTTTGCCCAAATATATTTTGAACTTTCGTGCTTATACTGACGGAAGTACATCAAGCTAAATGTATACACAACGGATATATGGGCATTTAAACTGGCCTTTCAAAATAGGCATCATACCCAACACATCAGTGTAAGATGCCTACTCATTTGGGGAAAGATGCCTAATTCATTATAACTAAGATATATGACAACCATAGAAAACTTAAAATTTGAAACTTCATGTCTATATATTATGGTTTTATTTCCATCACTCCAGAAAATATTTGTTCCAATGTCCACCTTGACAACATTGCTTGAAAGCGCTGATTTCTCTTCTTAAGTGATAATGGAATATAGCTAGAAATGACTTCACGCTTTGTGAGAAATGAAAAAAAATAGTTCTTTAACGTATATAGTATATATTCTATTAAACATGTAGCGTGTAGCCGTAGCTCAGTTAATATAGCGTTGACTTCGTGCTCGGTAGGTCCTGGGTTCGGTGGTCATTTTGACTGAGGTTTATCCAGGGTTATTCTTAGTCACCACAAAGTTCATGTTGGAATGGTGTCTTGAAAATCAGGCGCTGGGCGACTTCTTTCGTAAATCCTCACCCCAGCCCTATTCCGGCCTCAGCCAAGTTGCCTAAAGGCCATAAATGAGATTCAAATTATATTGAATATGGATGCAGACCACCAATTAGAAATGTTATTGTATGGCTACATTTTGTTCAAATAGAATAGTTCAAAGAAATGAGTGTCGTATCTGAAAACAATAAAAACAGTCTTATTAAATGTAATGCGTTTACGTAGTGGGCATCTATCCCCAACCTTCGGGGCAAGACGCCACTTCACCCGTTTCCCTCCATACATAACACACGACTTCTGTGTAATACCGTCTATAAGCAAATACTTGACAGTCAAGTGAATTCAAGTGTATTTTCTACTCTGTCATGAAATTTGGCCAGATCCTAAGCTGTTTGCTGACTAGAGGAAATTATTTTTTAAGCTAAAAGAGACAACTTTTTTAAAAAGGTCGTCTCCACGTGATAGATTACGTGACATACACTACAGACTCTTAAAGAGCATACTGATAGTTTTTTCACACTACACAAGTTTTCCATGTAGTGCACATACGGATTTTTTTTTTCTTTAGTTCTTCGTTTGGTTGTAATCGTAATATTTCTGAGTGTTTTATCAGTTGGAAACCACCCCGATTCTCCAGTATCTTACTGACTACATAAGTACTCTTTCATCTCTTGTCAGTATACAAAGTGATCCTCTCAGAGGATACTCATTACTTAGTTTAAGTCCAGGCAGGATACACTTATAGTGGAAAAGAAACCATGGTATGTCGACAATTGCGCATGAAAGATGTATGTGCGTGCTGAGGAATTATTACGGAACACCAATATGCATGGATGCGCATGAGTTTATTTTATACCAGTTTCTTTTTCTTCCTCTCACTCCTTGACACTTGCATCCGTTTAGTAAAAATACCTTTTCGCCATAGACAATTTGGAAGTGGAAGATGACACCAAAATACCTAAGAGTAAGAATATCAGCAAGATTCACAGAGAAAAAAAAGTACGTAGTTTATGTTATCATGTTCCAGAAATATGGAACTTAAGATGAGTTTTTGCACTTTTATTTTAACAATAACAAATGATTTAATATAAACCTTCCAGCTAAATTTCTGGAACACTTTCAATTTTCAGATCTATAATGATTACCACGTGCTATCAGGACAAAGTGAAACTATTTCTTTTCTGAGAATGCCACAAGAGGCAATTTCCTTAATGTGAGATAAAGGAAGGCGTCATCACGCGATCATAAACCATTTACTGCTTTTACAACGTTTTGATAATTTATATAGTCAATTACTAATGGTTAACTCTAGAAACAGGCTATGAAATATAGCATACATGACAAGGTGTGATGTAGAAATTATGGTTAGATTCCCCCACCTCCACTTACACGCTGGTATTAATTTACTCTGAGTTTTCTTGTCCGGTTTAAATCTTGTAATCAGATTTTCAGCCGCTTTCCGTTTTCCTATCGACTTCAAACTTTGTACACTTCTGGGTGATTGCTGATAAATGGGGAAAGTCAGTAAATATGGAATATAGTTCTTTTGCAGCAGAACCACGTTCACAAAAGTTGTGGAAAATGTGAATAATTCATTTTAAAAAAATACTTCACTGAAATGTTTATCAGTAGTATGCAAAAGGAAATTACGTCACAAATAACGCATTATAAAAAGAATATTATTGAAGGGTAGTTTTCACTCTCTTGCGAAAATGTCTCTACATATGACATACTCTGAAAAGCTTTCACGGCAACATCTCTTCTGCTCTTCAATCAAATCACTAACTTTCTAACTTTAACTACACAATTCTATTTAATTTATACTTGCAAAAAATCGCATATAAAAATAAGTCCTTCTGATCCAGAGCATTCTTCATGGCACCATTTCATACCCAGTACACACTGAATCCATTTTTCTCCAGAGTGATGATTTGAATATCTCATTTCACAGAAGAAACATTCGGTATCTTCCTGCCCGGGATCATCACGAACTTTGGCTTAGTTAAACTCTTGTAACGATATATCGTTCCGAGTAGAAAAAATATCCTCGCCCTCCTCACAATCAGAATCAAAATACTATTCCATATCAGGAACCCTAAGTATTCTATTATGTGCTACTTAGCATTTTGAATTATAATGATTCATACCAACACAATGGTCTGTGAAAGAGAGATGGAATAGTTTAGAAAGTACTTGCCAATTGTCAATTTTGTGCTAAAATTTAATTTGTAAATTATAACTCTTAAGTGTTAGATAACTTTTGAAGAACTTACCTGTCACAACTTTGCGAAATTGCAAAAATTAAAGTAAGTTGACAGTGCCAACGTCGTCAATCCTACAGGTTCCACATCCACTCCCTCTAATTTGAGAGGGCTATCACGTTCTGAAGAGGAATCAGTGCTGCCAGTCTCTGTTTCCGTAAAATCCAGTATTCCATATTAAGGTCGTGTTCCATGTATAGCGATTTCCCCTACACAGATCAATGATCAAGAATTTTCATTTTTAAGTTCAAGATAGAGGCAGCCTAATTTTGAAAAATTCTTATTCTCGCGATAAACGCCTGGTAGTGATGCAACCAACATGACTACATTGTTTCCTGGCATTGCATGATAGTAATTTGTCATTGTCTTCCATCGGATACAGGTGACTTCCTAAGGATGGGATCTACAGTTTAAAGAGGGCTTCGAACCTTTTGTGTTCTTGTCGGGTAAACACTCCTTTATCACAAACTAGTAAGCGTCAGCACCTTCTATTTATAACTTTTAAGAATTATTTGACTAAATATAAAAGCGTTGGGCACTCTTACCAAATATTCGTGATTGCTATTACTTAATTTTAATATTATCATGAGCATAATAATTCTATGAGAGCTTGATACTTTTATTTTTGGTCTTCATTATAGTATTCCCAGCTGAAATTTACAGAATGGGAAATTGTTAAACTTCGGTGCTGTGTTAAATACGCTGAAGTGCCAGATAAAGTAGCAAGCTCACCTAATAACATGGAGGTAATGTTCGCTTTGATTACTGGCACTATTCGTCTCTGCATTGTTTCCACAAACTTTACAAATTGTTTTTGAGGTATTGTAAGCCATATATGTACTATTAAACATTTTCCAGAAACTTTCCTGTAAAATCTTTAAGCCAACAAGGTTACTGGTTGAATATTTTTTTTACTGAAGGAAATCAGAAACCTTTTAGTTTGCAAAATTATTCAAACAAAAAAATTCTTAATATTTTCTCGACTGTTATTCGGAAACACATTATTATTATTAGTGTTTTCGTTTATCGCTTATATAACGAAGAGACGTAAATGCTAATAGTATAATTTTACAGGAGAGGCATTTAAATAAATTTCAGTACAATTGAACCATTTTACATTCTACAGCTAAAAGTTATAGCTTCAAAGTAATAATCCTATGTAAATGGTCTATGATGACCCTTTCGAAGACCTGTAGCGTGCTCATTAAATATGACGTCATCATGCTAGAAATATGGCTTACATGGATATACGCCTGTTCGTCACATTTGCAATCTAGTGCATTTGGCACTTACGCCTTAGTTGCTTGTAACTTTATTAATACGTGAGTGAGTGACTTAATTGTTATTAACGGTTTAAACGAGTTGGTGAGCTTCTAAGGATGGAACCTACAGTGTTTGAAGTGGGCACCAAACCACCCCGTTCAATGGATACCAGCGGGAGTTGAACTCGCAAAAGTGAGCGCGCTAACTCCTCCCCGAAATTCAGTGATGACAGTTTCTATAAGTATATTACAAATTGTCTTAAAAGTATTGAACATTTGTAAATGAAAAGATTAATGCTGAAATAATGACCACGAGTGTGGAAGGTCTTGATAAAATTTTTGACAGTAGTTGTCACAGATGACAGATGTTGGTTCTGAGCACAGATGCACTAAGTCCTTGTTTCTATCTGATGGTATTTCTGAGGGAGATACATTAAGTTGTTCCAGTGTGTGTTTGAGTGTACCCAAAGTATCTCTTTTCAACTAAAGTTTCTCGTAATGTTGACTAAGATGATTTGTTTTTATGAACATGCCTGTTAAGTCCTTTTTGACCATCATTACCTCCCGGACCATCCATTTATATCCAGAACCAAATTCTCTCACAGATCTAATACGTGCACTTTCCGAAGTACTCTTGTAGTCTTTAAAATCTTCAGTTTTCATTGAGTTCATGTGGTATGGTTAACGAGACAATCTTAGTAAAAGTTCCAATCGTCACGGGATAAAGACGTCACCAACATGCGCAAGAGCAGTCGAAATTGTGCGCTAAGCAGAATCTCCTTAATTCTGTCCGTGATTTGACTTGAAGCAACGCAAACTAATATTTTCCAAATTTATGGAATTTGTTGATGTGTACAGCAACATTGTGGCTAAAATCGTGATTTTGCTTTATTCACTGCAATCATCAGCGAAAAGTTTGATATCCTCTATGTCTTGAGTATCCAGTTGTTGAAGATATATGCCAACGCATGCTGCAGTTTCAGAAGATTCACTCTTGCTGGCACCTTCGTGTCATAAGAAGCAATGACAGGCTTTGTTTCCAATACTGTATTTCGTGAAATTTTATGTTGATAGGCGGCGATGGCTGAAAACTGCACTCTCGTTCAATAAAGAGAATTGAATTATCTGTTGAAGATCAAACATTGCTTATGCAACCTTGTCTGGATGTCTTGGATTGCTCCTTGAAACTTCGTTCTATGCTCTTCCAGCTGACCTCTTTTCCACATATCGCACAATAAATTATCGTTGACAAATGCAACTTACTTGTTCCATAGAAAAGATATTTGGCCTCTCTTCGTCTGTTTACCATGAATTCCACTCGTAGTGCCATTACGCCGTGGCTTCACTGAACGAACAGGGATGAGCTTCCTTGTATTCCGACTGATGTATGATTTATCTTCATTTCGTAACTTATGAGCCACCTTCTTTTGTTCCCTTGATAACTCTTCTCCATGGGTGCATCTCTCCTTTCTCCATCCACTGTAAATGTACTAGAAATTGACTGAACTGTAGACGTACTGTACTTGGAGTCGCCAATTTGCCACAAACATCCTATTCAAGCTGCTTACGAGGACAAGATCTGCCTTCTAATTCCGCTTCAGAAGAAGCTAATGGGTGGTTTCTGCAGTTGTCATTGTTGGCAATATGCTTGAAGCAAAACAAGCATTTATCCAGAGGGTAATTCTTTTTAATATTGACTGTTACAGTTTAAGTATTCACACTCCTTTATGTATTAAATTGCATCACAATCAGAATCATCACTATCTGCCAATTCAATACCTTCTTCTTCATCTTCACATTGACTGTCACTTTCAGTATGTTGCTTGATGCAGTTTTCTTCAAAACACTGAGAGGGACATCCATAGATTCTGACTCAGATTCTTCTGATGCAGGATCCTGCGCTGAATTCTCTTTTTTAATCACAATCCCATAGCAATGTCTTTTCTAGCAACCAATACATTTTAACTTGACTCTTTTTGTATAAAGTATCATTGTCAACAGTTTCAATATCTGTGGGTGACACCACGTTCAAAGAGCCATCTTCCCACTTCCCTAGCACATCCATGGTTATTGTCCAGTAACCTGAAGAAAAAAAATGCTATGTCTGACTGCAATAGATATTCATATATTTTAGGTATATATGTTTTAGTGATCCCGGATTTTTTCTCCGTAATAGTGAAACAATAACCGCTGATTGTTCAGGACAAGCAATCGATTTTCCAAAGATATTAGCAGCAACCATCAGATGATACTGCATAAAAAGCGACGCTATTACTGAATGAAACAGTCTCAAAAGAATTTATTGTATAGTGGCAGGAAATGTAACGACCAATTCTATGAAATATTTTACATGATTAAAAGGTGTAAGCAACACCAATGGCGCTTACGTCTATACGCCAAATAGCAAGCAATACAATGGTGTCGTTTACGCCAGTTGAGCATTTTTTTCTGGCGATAAACTATTAGAGATAGAATTACGCCACTTCTTCACGTCATTTAGTAAGGCTTGAAGAGCCCACAGCTGAAATATCTCATTAAAATAATGGCGCTTACGACTCTACGTCATATAAGCGACAATTATGTACAAGGCTCTCCTACTCAACGCCAATGCTGTATGCCAATGATTTAAAACTGATAAGAAAAATAAATTTTAAACAGGACATCAACATATTTCAGGAGGATATAATACAAATTGAAAATTGGTGGAAAGACAACAAAATGAAAGTAAACACCGCCAAAACTAATTACTTGTGTTTTACAACTAAACCGAATTATATGACGAGCAGGTTTCTTCTGTGAAATGAGATATTCAAATGATCACCCTGGAGAAACATGGATTCAGTGTGTATGAAATTGTGCCACGAAATATGCTCTGGAGCAGAAGGACTTACTTTTTTCATGTGTGATTTTTGCAAGTATAAACAGTACGTAAACTTATCGCAAAAGTTGAAACTATGAAATATCTTGCTATACTCTTTGCTAATACTAAATTGAAAATTAATGAACATTTAATTATTATAACTATGGAAGCGACAAAACTTATTGGTTATATCTTTAATCAATGTGTGGAACTAACAAATCTACAGACATTTGTAATTTTACATAACATTTTGGTAAGGTCAAAAATTGAATATGCTTCCATCATCTGATACCCTACTACGAAAACAGCTAAAGATTTAGTATAAGCTGTCCAAAAACGTTTTATTAAATTTTTACGTTTTAAGTTCAAACTAAGATATTATTCTTATACCTATGAATATTTGTGCAATTAGTTAAAGCTATAACCCTTGTACAAAAGAAGAGGCAATATAGCCAAGCCGTTCATTGACTATTTGCTAAGTTATAAAATTAATTGTACGTATCTGTTAGAAAAATTGAGAATTTATGTTACTTCGCACCAGACTAGATCTCACTTTTTTTTTGCTGTCAGAGAGATGTTACAGGCTGCCTTCTGTATAGTCAGACGAAAGTTTATGATAAGTATTTATAAACCATATTTTCGTCAATATTGTCTATTACTATCAATGTCTACTTTTTATACACTTTACATTAAGAACTTAAAATAATAATGCTTATAATAATGGATTTAAGTCATCTTTTTAATAATTGATTAAGTATTGTAAATATTATTGTTTATAAGCATTTTACATTATTGTACCGTTTATTTTTCTGTTGTATTAAGATAACTGTTCTCTTTATCTACATATGCTTCATCTGTATTCATGCTAGTCTTGCTGACTTTGTGCTGTGTAGGCTCTGAATCGCTGTTCACCGCACGCAAATAAAATTATTATTATTATTTAGATTATAATTCATCCAACATGTTTTTTTATTTTCTAATGTGCTCAGTTGAAATTATTCTCCAATGTTGTATTTCTTCCTATCACCAAAGAAGTAGAAAGACAAAAATGTTCAGTGACTTAATCGTAACTTTTATCGTTGAAAAATATTTTCTTTGAAACTCTTAAATTCTAAAACCGACAAAATAACACCTTACTCAAGTTTTTTAGATACCTATGCAGAAATATCTGTACTATACAAGTGAATTTCAGCGCCATCTTGAAAAGTCTTTCTTCCACGGAAAATGCAATCATTTGGTAATGTCCTCTAAGGATTTCTTTGAACTGCAGAAAGGATGCACTATAAGGGGTCTCTTTCCCGTACAAATAAGTTTCACTTTTCTATTTGAAGTAGCAAAATTATAGATTAACCTTAATTTAAGCCACAGTTTCTAAGAGTTAGTGTTTTCGTCTAAGAATGGGAAACACGGGATGGGATGGCGGGATAACACGGGGTATGGTATTGTGAGATGAGCTGCAGAGCAGTGGTGAATATGTGAACTAATTCGTCTGCCAACAAGATGAGAGGGACAGCAGTGAAAGATGATTGAGTCTATAGAGAAACTTCGGGTATTAAGGAATACCATTTTTCATTACGCCATTATTACGTTTCTAATAAAAATGAATGGCTAACGCATTCATACCTTGGATATTTAAGATTGTGTACTTATAATGATCATCGATAAACAATTACGAATATGAAAATTATTGTATGATTTATAAAAATGTAAATTTGGAAGGTAATATGGAACAGTTGGCAATTATGAGACACTTAACTTTTGTGAGATGAAGTAGAAATTTAATGGTCTAAGAATACAAGAAAAAGGTTGTTGCCATTGCAGAACTGTCGAAATATTAATTGCAAAAGTAACAAACGTACTTTATTTTTTCTACACCTCCTCAATCGTTGTGAGTACACAATAAACAACATAAGCACTGTATCCACAGCTCTCCTCTGGAATCTTCAGAAGATTTCCCCATACAAAACAAGCACTTAGCATCATTGTCACTTGGCATCGTATCAGCTAGGAAGGCAAGTTCTAATGATGTAGAAGTATCTGAATGAAACGACTCATCTTTAACTATTCTATATTACCCGACACGCCATCTTGTAAATGAATTCGTTGTTAACCATACTTTACGGTACAAGGATTCAAAGCAGCTTTCACAAGTCCAGTAATAGCATATACACTTACAATTCCACAGTCATTGAATGCATTTAATGTGGGTATATCTTTAGGAAAACATTGTAAAAACGTACCTGCGTTATTTCCGATGACTTCAAATTACAATTCTTGCTTGTAGTCTCTACACATGTAGCTATCGAACTCCAATTAAATACGGGGAATTACGGGAGTGTGTAGAAGTAGTTCTCTTGCGAGTAAGCACATCACAAACGAGAAAAACGAGTATTCCATATTTCCCGACTGTTCCATAATACCCGAAGACGCCAACAGATAAGTAGTGCTTATATTAAACCTTTTAAATTATAATATACTGATTTCCAGGCTACATATTTAAGGTGAAATAATGACATATTTTTCTATATTTTTTCATTGAAGACTACTGAGCAAAGTCCAAAATGGTACTTTGGGGGCAAGATGGGGTATCTGGTTTTTATAGGCCTACAAGATATAGGCTATATTCATATTCATTTAATGATTTTTTTTTCATTAATTGATTGTTTGTTTTGTGTGTTGGTGTGGTTGGGAGGGGAAGCAGATGATAAATTTGTAAGATCAAAACACGAACAAGAAACAAAGACTAACTAAAACACCAATCTCTAACAAAACTTCCCGCTTTTCTGTAACCTGTGTGCGTTAATCTGGTTTCTGTTGGTAAATTTTAGTTTTATCATAGAAATAAAAGAATAGGTATAACACACAATATGTGATTTACATGATCTCATCTTGCCCCATATCATGCCTCATCTTACCCTGTCTATGGGTCAAGGTGAGAAATTCGAATGTTCTCATTTCGAATACAAAAAAATGGAAAAATAATTGTAACTTGTAATTTTCGTTAAGTTGCTATGAAAGATGACAACATTCTGACGTATTTAATGTGTTTCGTAATTTTCTATGAGATATCTAAGACATTTTTCCAATAACATTTCCGTAAGAAGCTCATTTTACCCATCCTTCCCCTATCTATTGCCAAAGTATATTGACTATAATTTCTGGAGTGGTAACTTCAAATCAATTTTCTAGAACCGCCGTCAGTTAATTTCTCAGTTATTGACACGGTTACCGTTTTTATTCCCACTCATATTTGAACAAAATGAAGAGGGATTAACATCAAGTGCTAATGTGTCTTAATACAAGAGAAAGAAAAAGTTAATTAACGTAAACTTTCTTCACAATAATTAAACAAATTATAACAAAATTATAATTGATTGCTATTTCTAAGCCAGCAACAATAACAAGCCACAAGGGCCATTTGGTGTGCATAACCCTGAAAATTACTTCTCAAAGTATAAGACTTATAATGCTAATATGATGTACATTAACAAAACTTAATAATGTATTAATACTAAAATTTATTACAAAGGTTTCGCGTAAAGCCTAATTTAATGAACAAAAAATAATGTTGCAAATATAAGATCTATCTTACTGATAACATTCATGATTAAAATACCTTGAATACATGCCATTAGTAAAAGTGAATTTTTAAATCGTGTGTATGCAAGAAAATTTTTGTTTATAGTAGATTTGCGATAGATGAAGGACAATGGAGGTGGGAAAATGAGTAAAAATTATGCAGAATCAACAATAAGAAATAGTTACAATTGAGCTGGAAATTGTTACCATTATTGAATTATTGAAAAGAATCATATTCAACAATGTGTGTATTATTAGCATTATTTAATTGCTCATCTGAAAATTTCAAATTTCAGGTCTCATGCTAAATATCTCTACAGCTAATTAGCTAAATTTAGTGTTTAAAAGTCACTAAAAAGTCCCTAAATGCAGGCCTAAAAATTATGGTTCTCTAAACAGGTATGATTATTCAAAAGGAAATACATATCGTATGTTCCTCTATCACTTCTTCTATAAGTAGAAATTGAAAGCTGGAATGAGATCGTAGAGGTCTACTAGAAAATACATTCCTTTCGTTCCTGGTTTCTTATAACTAAATCTTATTTGTAATATGAGATACAGTCTTTCCCCAAAATCCTGCGAGTCATTCTCATAGTCAAACATAGATGGGAATAACTGATCTCTTTAAAATGAATCAGAGATAAACTCTTGACTAAAATCACTTAGAGAAACATGATACATGTTTAGAACTTTGAAGTTACGTGGAAGTATAAAAGTCCACCCCACTTAAAAAAACAAAATACTTACAAAGCCTTTGAATCAGTCATATTGACACAAATCTTATCGATAGCCAGCCAGCACCCTAAACACGCTAGACGTAGCGACTTGTTGCTAAAGCTGCCAACAGTACAATTAACCTTGATAAAATGTTAAGGTTAAACGTGGTTGCAATGTAAAGATCTGTGCTTGAGGACTTACGAAAATTGTGGTAATGACGCACAATATTCTGTCGTAGAGTTCTCATTAGCTTAGGTCCACTTCTCTTTAATAATTTTATGCATGATATTTCTGAAGTTCTGAAACACTCTTAAATCAGGGGTCTTCAATTAACTTTTTCTGGTAATACTGATGGTAACATTGGAATAAAAAGACCTTTGCTGTCCGTACAGTTAGTCGAGTAAGACAGTACGGTTATTGGTATGGAATAATTACAAAAAAGTACTGACAATATACGTGAAACGTATAAGTCGCACATTGTTCTCTGAAACAATGTGCTGTATTCAGTAATTTCTACTAAGTACTGTTTTTAATATAACTATTTTTCTGTCTTCGTACTGTTGACATCGTATCAAACCGTGGAGGTCCTGATCCGGTCCGGAGTTTAGTTTCTTAAGACCCCTGCTTTAAATTGTTATTATTATGCTGACGATCTAAAGCTTTATAGAGAAGTAAATAAGTCTAGAGACAATATATTAGTGCAAGAGAATCTCAATAGCATAATTGCATGGTGTACGTACTAAGAATAACATTGGTGTAAATACCTTCAAAACAAAATTTATTAGTTCCTGGAATATGTATTTAACGCTTTACAGAACTCTTGTAAAAGCAAAATTAGACTATGCTACGGTGATGTGAAATGACTAAATCTAACAATAACAGTACTGAATCTGTACAAAAATATTTCAGTAGATTTCTGTTATAAAGTTTATTTACCATATCATTCATACAGCTACAACTGCTGCTGTAATACCTTAAAAATTGAAACTTCGTGTTAGTATGGGCAAGAAAAACTAGACTAAATGAAAGCGCATGCAGTTCTCCTGATTTTATTATCCGTAATGAGTATGATGACTGAATTGTTGTATTCTTATATCTATGGTTCAGATTCCTACTTTTACTTTTGTGTGTGTCTGAGAAACTAGAGTAAAGTTATTAAACATTTGTGATGAATGATTTTCATTCACTTTCAATGGCGACGAAGGGCACATACGGTGTTAGTAAGGAAGATATTGAGTAGTCTTCGCATGTTTTGTGCGCGTTTTAGCCTTTCTGTACACTATTTTTGTACTAAACACACTTCCACGAAGATGGACTGGACAATGAAAGCAGATGACGAGAGAATGACTTCACATTTGAATTTAACGTTCTCGATATATCGGCGAATCTTTATCTGGTAATATTATAGCCGATTTCTTAACTTTATATCTTTATATTTTCTCCGTACGCGAGCACTTTGCTGAAAATGTACATATCATGCTGGAAATTTCATGATCATTTTCCACCTTAATTTCCAATACCATAACAATGCGCTATTTGCCTCTGCAACTTTTCGTTTATGTTACTTTGGTTTATCATATACACATTCTTGTTTCCCGCAACAAAAAAATATTTTTATTACATTTCACCAGCGCGACGAGAGGTATCTTCAGCTTTATATTATAAAGTTGTTTGTTCTTCTTTAAGCAATCATGTTGTTGCACTAGACTACTGTGTTAAAACTTTCTTATTATTCTAATAGCTTTAATGATTTTGTGTGTGGAGTATACAGACCACAAGATGGGACCCATACCTGGTACTAGCATGCTGCATGGCAGGGACCGCTAGGTCTATTTCACTAAAAACCATGCCAAATATATCGCTGCATGCGGCATGATCCTTCCTTACATATGATGCATCTTGCAATGTAGCATACCGAGCTGCAAGATGCATCATGTGCAGGCAAGAATGCGACGTAGAGCAATGCATTTTGCATGTTTTTCAATAGAATAGACCTAAGTTCGGTCCCTGTTCTATGCGCCAATCAATATGAAAGAAACCGATCACTGTGCCTCTCGTGACAGGATTTAGCAACCACAAACACGCATGCAAATGATGAGAAAACAATGTACAGAAACCCCCTAATTGCATTGAAACATCAGCTGAAGTAGTTATAAGGAAAGATTTTCTTCGACCCTTCATTTTTTTAAAAACTGATTAGCGTCATACTTGTTATCGCACCTGACTTAAAAGTCAATACGTCATGCCAATCTCCAGGCAATGTTGAAGTGCATGTGCATTTATATTTTGGCGCGAAGTGCTGAATGTCAACTAGTTTTTCGTGTGTGTGTGTGTTTTTTTTTCCTCTCTGAGACTGTTTGGGAGCACTACTGGCGCTTAGATTTCCCTGCTAGGTGCTCTCTGTGTCCTCTATAAATGCATTCTCTTTGAAACCGCTTTGCGAGGTGCAATGTGTGTGGGCCTCTTACAGAAGGGACGCCAGGAAAAAAAACATTGGGGAAATATGTCTTAGTGTCTTAACACCCGAAAGCATTTGCGAGACTATCGTTACTGATTTTTCCGTATTACTTTTCAAGTAGTCCAATGAGCACGATTTTCAGATCGCATGTTTTTAAAAGAGTTCTTTCTAAAATTATAATAATATAATGTTAACTTGTTTGTCTCTTCTCCTTTTCAGCATGTGCCTGGCAACAAACTGTGGCTTGGTCGTCGTTTTGTGAAACAATTATCGAATCGAGGTAAAATTCCTATCAAGGACCAATTAGAACTGGAATTGGTCAAGATACGCGAGAAAATTCGAGGATATTCACTGGAGAGAGAGCTTGTCGCCACAGCCATTAATGAACGACAGTTTGTTGACAGGTAAGTACACCACATTCAAACATCATTGAACACTTAAGCCAAACTTCCAAAGCCCCGTAAACTTATCAATTTGTTTTGTGATTTTTTTTTTAATAACCAGATTTTCCTATCTTAGATCTGTTTATAGTATAGTGAATGGTAATATCCGCACAAATTATCTTCTCTTGTTTCAGTTACGTGTTCCGAGAGCTAATGCCAGGTGCAATGGATACTTTTACATCAATCAAAACTCCAAGGTTATCTTTAGTAAAGAAATTATCCTTAATCAGACTTACTCACTGACTAACCCTTCCTCCTAACCTTCCTAAAATACCTTTATGAAACTCTGTGAAAGGGAGTTATCCAGAAAATAATGTATTTTCTTACATATTTTTTTTCTGTTCAAATTATACAGTTTTTTTGCTGCTTTTGTGACTTTGCTATGTTGTTTCCTAGTGTAAAATGAGTACCACATGCTGTATCTGGGATATTTACTTTAAACAAAATAAATATAAACATAGGTGTGTAAAGGACGTAAATAAATTGATAAAGATCCTATTGCCACAGACAGAAGATAAACCAAAGCCGTACTCTAAAAGAGTAGCTACAAATGGTCGCCAGTTTGATTGTAAATCGAATCCGTTCAATCATTTTTCATCTACCTTTTCGCTCTTAGAAACAGGAAGTACTTTCAACCAACACTGTCTAGTTTCTACGCCTTTCTTTTCTCTTCAAAGACGTGGATGAACTTAGAGGATGCTACAGTTTCCTTTTTGCCACCTACTTTACGTTTTCAGTTTTCTTTAAAATTATAATATTAACGTGCAAGGAAACTTTTTTATTTTTAAGAAATTGTTCATAATATATATATTTAAAACACTCAAAATCACCCACATGTTTATCCAACTCAACAACCTAAAGCGCTGCACTACCCACAGAATAACAACCGTAACATTTAAAAGAAGAAGAAGAACACGATTTTCACGCAAACATTAGAAAGTTTTTTTTCCTCTCATCTTTCAAGAAAATAACAAAGAACCTCACAAAGTCCATGTATTAAGCAAGATAAAAAAGAAAAAATCATTTTGCAACACACTAGGAAGACACCAAATGAATGATCTTAATAGTTTTCTTTGATTACTTCTTTTTCAGCTCAATTTTTTCAAGATTTTTTTATGTGATAGTGTTTATTAAAATGACTACTCTGTCTACACTAAGAGCACTACTGAATATTCATTATCACTAAGGAAGTACAGCATTGTGTACTAACAAAAAAAGAAAAGAAAAGAAAAACATGTATTCAAAATATTACATTTAAATTATAATGCTAACTGATGGTCACACAGTTTATTCTAAAGAAAATGCAACTATGTTTAATCCTAAATGTGTAGTAGAAATCTTTCTCTAGGGAATAAAGTTATATGTAGTTGTTTCCCTGTCAACTCTTTGCTAGTGTCATTAAACTTTCTCTGTATAATTAACCAGATGTAGTTTCATGTCTGACACAAAGGACGAAGAACAAATATAAATATTCTTTTATACGTGCGCAAAATTATATATATTTTTATGTCATTGAATTCTAGAATTAAAGAAAGAGAGTGGCAAAGCTATAAAAAATATACTAGAAACTTTTGTCCAAGAAAAGAGAGTAGCCTCTTCTTTTTGTATATTTGTGTACTTATTTTGCGCTTTCTCTTTATTTTCATTTCTAAAAAAAAATGTAGACGAAAGTTTATTTTGAACATACATATTAGTTATTTAGCGTATCAACCACAATATTAACTTATCAAGAAGATGCTAAACTGAGTGGCTGGTTGATTCACTAGATTTAATGGAGAGAGGGGATATTGCTACAGGGGGTACATTGGTACAGCGTCGTTAGCTGTTCCTAATGGAAAATATAAATTATGAGAACTGTGTTGTGAGCACTACATACTGCGAACATTAACATACTGGACGTACGTTAATTAAAAAAGTAAGATCTTAATTTTAGACTCGTAAGCTTCTGTAGATCACGTTTATTGAGGTAACACTAAAATTGTCTGGTGTGCGTGAACACATAATTCCTTCAATACATTTTGCCCATTTGCAGCGTAACCAACTTCACTCATTCATCAGGAAATTGCTTTCTTAAAATGATCGCTTGGGGCACATTGGGAAACAATCGAACAGCCACTTTGGTACATATGAATTAACCCCTTTTGCTGTTGTTTTAACTTGCCTCTACTCAAACGATTCATTTCTTTCATGTATATTATTATTTAATTTGAGAAATTCAAAAGTTTGTTTCGAAAAAAAAAATCATAAAAATGGAATTATTTTTTCATTTCAATTTACAGTTAATCGACATTTTGCCTAAATCCGCGTGTTACTAATAGAAGAACCCAATACCATAAGAAGCATAATAGTACTTAAAATACTTCGTTTCTACCTTAAATATGCTTCAGGTTGTCTAAGGATATGGAAACTAGTTCTGAAAGCATAATAAAGCATATTTTTAAAAAAATGAGCATAAAAGCATAGTATAAAATATAAAGCATAATAATTTTAATTACTAATTTAATATTTAATATCAACAATACACAACTTGCAACTGTTGAAATAAACTAAATTTGTTTGTTTGGTGGTAACCCATAGATAATACAAGAGGTGTGTTTATGTAATAAACCAATGGTAGAGTTGTACATTATTAGTAACATTATCTTCTTTTTAAATTAGTAATCTTTTTGAAATGTTTAGAAAATTTGCAGCAAAGAATGTTGATAACTGTTTTCATTATGTACACTTGAAAATGAATATAATCTACACGCTAATATTAAGATGGTGAGATGTAATATAACCTTACCACTATGCCCCTGCATGGCGCACATTGGTACAGTTTGGAAGCCTTCTCTAAAAATGAAATTACTTGAGGTAGATAAAGAGTGAAAAAATAGGTTTGTGCTATAAAATTAGGTAAAGGATCATACTTTAAATGGGATATATTGAAGCAACTGATAACAGGCATCGGCATCTTCATTTTGTAAAAATCGTACCAACGTGCTGCCTCTGCTTTACAAGGTAATCTATATTCGAAAATAAGGCGATCCATGTGCAGTACACTTCATTTGAAGTTGATGTTGGATATTCGTTCAGTTTGTTTCACCTTGCCGACAGGATCTTCAGATCATAAACCTTCCTCCATCATCATCTAATGTCCTACCACAGCTCTTGAACTAATAATGATTTCTATTAAGCATTGGCCACTTCAAGAAACATTTATATTTTACAGAATTTATGTCTATGCTTACCAAAAATTTAGAAATATAGCTTATGTCGATGATAAGTAAAGTTATTAGGTGCATTCCTTTCTATTTCTAATTAACGACCTCTATCTATATTTCACTATTCAACACAGATCTCAGGAATAAGTTAACTTTTGTCTTTATACCATATTTCCAACAAAGAAGATCACTGTGTAATTTATTTACAAGAGATCCATAGTGGTTTATTTCGTGACTACATGACAAGGGGTTAGCAAAATTTAATCATTCGCCCTATCAGAAAGAAAATGGCCTATCTCCGAAGTTATAACTATGCCTTATCAACAAGTGGTCTTTGTCAAGATATTATTGTTAACTTGTGCCTACCTTACATGGGCCTTGTCATTTAATCAGTGTTCCAAGTGTGGTGTAATTTCTTGATTCAGTTTTTGGATCAAAGTGATTTGTTATAAATCATACAAAAATAAGTTATGATGTTTCAATATAGAAAATCGCTATTACTAAAATAGAGATCCAGGTTCCAAAAATACCTGGTTAATGTGCAGATTTGCACACAGCTTTGAAATTCTAAGAAAGGGGTCGTATAAACAGTTTCGTTAATGCCTTTTGTGCACAAACAAGTTTGATTCCATTTTATTTTTCTGAAACTCTGTGTTGAGATACATTGTTCGCTATGTATTCAGTTTCGTGAATTATACCGTATATACTTGTAAAAGCGTGTCTACTCCTATCTGTAAATATTAATTTTTATCAGAATAGCCAGGTCTGAAGTCATTGTACTTAGACGCTATACAGGGTGTTGCAAAATAACACCAACTAAACCACCTCATGACATTTCTGTCACGAAAATTATGAAAAAGAATAGACCATCGAGGCATTGAGGGTGCACAAATGCTTCGTTTCGGTGGTATAGCCTGTCGAAAGATTTTTCTAATACCATTAACAGTAGAACTCAGGCGGCATGGTACCGTCAAAGACTTAAGACGTGCTCTATCCAAAAATACTTATTCCCAAATTGTGGAATGGGGCAGCAAATGATTCTCCAAAGGCAATAGGGGATTCCCAGTCGAAATAAGCATGAATGCGACTACTTTATATTAAGTAACAATAATTTGTTTGCACCAGGTCGAAATTTCTAACAGATTTTTTTTTTTTTTAAGATATGCGCGGTTGCGTAACAAACAGGAGTAAGAATTGAATACATAATTCAAGCTCTTGATGAATTTATCAGTAAACGAGACTGTCATTGCCCGGTTGCATGGCGATGGTTACGTCTATCAGCTTTTCTGTTACGGAAATTCGTCTTGCTCATGCTTATTTTGTGCCACTATTTCCTTAAGAAAATGTCCAGGAATTTCCTACTTCCTTTGTGTAATCCCTTGGGCATTCATTGCACAATTTTGGAATATGATTTTTTTTTTGTCTCAAGTCTTTGAGCGTACCATACCGTCTCAGTTCTACTGCTAATGGGATTGGAAATATCAAGCTCATAGTTAATTTTTCGACACTTTAGTTATGATAGGTTAGGTTAAGATGTTATAGTACAGTCAGAGCTACCATTTGCGTTAACTATATTTGCAAACCAGTCTCCCCGATCACAGAACGTTTGCGTCATGAGTAGAAGATGATAGAAACTAATAACCAGTAATAAAACTCTTCATAAACCAATAGAATAGGAACAATCTTTACTGTTTAATACGCCTTTTTTTTTTCACATTACTCATGAGGGGCAATATAATTCCAAAACAATATGTCAATATTGAAACTTGGATCACAAAGTTTATAAATGTTTTAAGTACTTCAACAACCTAGTAGAAATAAAACAAAAGATTATGTTTTACTTTATTTTTCATTTTGCTGCATTTGAATAATTAAAACCATTTGCCCAGTGCAGTAATATGAAAGGAAACAGATGAATTGCGTAGCAAGTCTACACAATCCATTCCTGGCATTTGAACTGTAAATTATTGTAAAGAAAAGAAGTCTATTGACAGAGAGTCTTCGCTCTGCCGAAGTAGACTGATCTGGTTACCGCAAGGTTCTGGTATTGAATCTCGGGATCAGTTATCTTGGCTTGTCTTTGTTTCCGTTAATCATGCAAATATTGCAGGTTTAATGAATCAAGCAAGATCAGAACAACTTTCTTCCACCACAGACAGAATAAAGTAAAATGGTGTGACGAACTCTAGCCCTAAACTATAGTCTGTAGTATTAAAGGAATCAAAACACAGATTCAACTAAGTAAAAATGTCATTAGGAGAAACTGTATATTGAGTGTTAAAGAATAAACACTGACAATGAAAGCACTTTGTATGAAACAACGTTTTTGTAATATTGAAAGTTGCGAATAAGGTCATTTCCGCCGAGCAAAGTTTCATTTCTTTTGTATTTGAATGCATTTACAACTTTCGTCTGCCCGTGTGCACAATTTTTGCTTTAACTTGGATTAATATCTTTATATAATTACAAGTTGTCTTCCGCTGGCAACAGTACAGTTATACGTTGCATAATAAGGCTAAAGATTTTTAAATCACTCACTGGAACGTCATGGTAGAGATTATTTGTCGTTTCCATAAAAGAGTAAGTTATTGCTCTTCTCTTTCATGTATTATAATCCAGTGTCTTTTCACTCCCTCCCCTTCCCTTCCCTCCCCTTCTCTCTCTCTCTCTCTCTCTTTCATTCTGTCAGGTTTTAATATCTGTAGCTGAGAGCTAGAAGAAGTCACAAATCCTTTTCCAGAAATCAGAAAAAAAAACTTTCTATCATATAAAAACTAAATTGCCTATTTCCGCATATAATGCATATTTCTATGCGTTTTCTTAAATCTGTGGAGTCGCCGTGGTACAGGCAATAGTGCCCTTGACTACGAATTGGAACCCCAGGGTTCAAATCCTGGCCTGGACGCTCAAGCTTTTTTTCAGTGCTCCCATGCCTGGTACTGTGAGGTGCACTCAACCTCCTATCAAATTGAGTGTCCTTGGTATTCCTGGGCACCTGGGAAGGTAAAGGCGGACGATCGCGGGATTCACCACCCCATCTCATTTCGTGCCAAAGGTCGAGAATACGTGGAGTGCTACTTCCATATCCCGCATGTGCCGTTCACAGCGTGTGGCCATCGCACAAGGAACACTTACTTATTATTCTATCAGTAATCGTTGGATCAATTGGGGGCTTTAATTAAACCTCCCTACGAAAAATTATAACATTTACCTTTATGAAATCTGTACCATATTTCCATAACTATCCTCTTTTCTTCTTAAAGAAGTGTTGAAAATACTTATCTTTCAATCCAGAGAAGAAGGACGTGACAATCAAATTAAATCTGAACATAAATTACATTTATCTTATGATACGAAGCAGTGTAGTCCACTGTGTTCTCTGGATGTAGTCTACGAGTTCTCATCATTCGTTCCACCTGTCAATCATCTTGGGTACCATAAGCTCCCAGGATGTTGCCAAGTTTTCAGCCTTTCGATGTAAATTAAAGAAGTCCGTGTAAGAATCAGTATAAATTCAATTTTAAGAATGTTTCTACAGAATAATATAGAACGAAATTGAGACAAGTTTATTAATTATCCTCATATTAATATCGATTTCAAACGTCTCTGCTTATGAGGCTTAGGTAATTCTATGGAAGCTAATAAAAAGGATTTTTTTTAAAAACTAAAGTCTTTCCGTGTCAATTAAGTAGCTGTTGATTTAAGAAGTAAGTTAAATGAAGCAAAACTTCAGCTCCACAATTTATTACAAATCGTGAATAAGTTAAATTGTTCTACAACTGTCTACCGCAGAATCGGAAACCGATAGCCTTAAGAAAGTGAAGAGCAGAGCGCTTACAGTCCTGCTATAGAACGATGGCACTATTTCCTGCTGATGTAAAATGAATTTATGTTGATGTAAATATTCCTGTCGGGGATTATTATATTCATTCTTGATTATAATTATAAAGTAAGGTAAAAACTTGGTTCCACTAGAAGCGAAAACTTCATATTTTACTAATACTGAGATTTAACGTTATTTTACCATGGAGTAAACCAAGTTTGGAAGCTAGAGCTTTAGAAAATGATGACTCTACCTTTGACCTCGTTTGAGGAACAACTTTGACCTACAGGAGTGAAATTCATTGATTTAGATCACGAACACAATGGCACTATAAAATTAGAGCAAATAAAATAAAGATTGCTTACGAAGTTGTTGGATTATTTGTTTCTATTCTCTCTTTCTTTCTGTATGTGTGTGTGTGTGTGTGTTTATTCTTTCTCGGTTCACGTACGTGGTAAGTGTCCTGCGAATATGTCTGCTGAAATGGAACGACTAACAGCCATGACATTGGTACAAATTTTGTGGCACAATTGACGCTGAAGAATCTTCAAACACGACAGACAGATACAAGAGTCTCATAGAGAGTTATAAACAAGGGTAGAAAACCTTGAACTTCACTATTATGAAACAAACGAAGTCAGAAAGAGAACCTCTTGAAAAATATATTGTTCTGCTATATTTTATAGAAGCATCTTTCGCACGCCCTCAAATGGGTTTGAGTACTTTCTTTGTGCATGTTTTACGCAAGTATAATATATCAATATCGGTGAGAGAGGGCACACAGCAAAATATACTGATGCTAATTCAACGCAATTTTAATACAGGGCAGGGGATTGAGGATGATTTCGACATTTGTGTGCTGCTTCAACACAATGAAGCCGGTGTTATTGGTTAACACAAGATCTGTGTTGTATCACAATTTCAACACATACAGTGTCTGTGTTAAACGGTGTTAAAACTTGTGCGATGTTGAATTTACAATGCTTAACTAACACTTTTTGCCTAGTATTTACAACATACAAACAGAAATAATGACTCTTTGACAAATACTCGAATCAGCAATCTTTGGTTTTCTAATCTTGTGCTTTGTTTTTTACTTCATGATTCCACCTTTTGCAAGAAGGCCTTGCTATTGAGTTATCTTCACTGAGGTTGAGTTGCTTGTCACTACTCCGAAACTTCAAAGCCTTTTATTTTCTCCTATTGAAGCTTGTTTGATAATGAAATTATATTAGGTTGTAGTCAATTATCTACAACGCATCTTATGTTGATAATCCTTGTTCCTGTCTGTATTTGGTACTTTTCGGGACGCTATTTTTACTTACTTAATACTGATTCGATTTCTCCAGTTATTTTACACAATATTCAGACAGTTGTATGTGATTAATTATGTAATGTCAATTCATAGGAATATTATTTGTAACTAGAAAATTCCAATATTTGCACACAATGGCTCTCAAATTTGATGATTCTGGTTAAATATTTATAACCAGAGTATTTTTAACCTCTTATAATATTTCAGTACAGTTCATATTTGTGTGTTCAGTTTTATTGTTGGTAAAAGGATTCAGACAATATTTCTTTCTTTTCTTTATTCTGAACCATAAGTGATGAGATGATTTCAACTAAGATGAAACGCAGCACGTGGGCGTACGGACCGCGAAACCTATGTCCTCCACCAACCGGCAACAAAATTTTACAGTGAAAATCGCGGTACTACAGTGATTGCCTAAAAAACTACGACTTCTTTTTATTTTTAAAAGATAATGTAGTTACCCAGGTCATGTAAGGCAATCGTTGGACTATTTATCTTCATTTTCCGTGATCAGCAAGATTTATCGAATCAAATACGAACTTGCGCTTCCGTAAAAATGAAATTAATTTCTTTGGAGGAAATGTCTATTGCGGGTATTTTTTGTTTCCTATGCTAGTCGAGTTCAACTGTAAACAGTAGATATATTATACTTTATAAATATTATGTAATTTTTCAACTATTACGTTAGAAATGGAAAATAGAAAAGAATCAAACAAAAACTTTCAGAAACTAGAAATGTAGTCTCTTGTAATTCTTCTATTGTTCTATGGAAAGTTGTAAGTAATTTTATTTTAGTTTCGTTGTCTCTGGAAAGAAGAAAGAGAAAAGATTAAGACATCGGTCGAGTAATTTCTTCAGTACTTTTTATCTCATTTGGTTAACCTCGATCTGAGAGGAAATTAATGTTTGTGTAATTCCAAAGAAGTGTCTACACTTAACTAGATGATTACACCACTGTTCACTTTCACTGGCTATTATCTTATACATTTAATTCTATTGTGAATGCATGTTAGAAAGGTCTTTAGTAACATCCGCAAAAAGCATCATTAAATCTTATCGCCAATCATTTTTGCATGTTTCTGCAGTATTTGTTAATGTTCACTTGTTTTTCATTGCATGTGAATTTCTTTCTTCTCAAAAAAATAATGTTTCATATATGTGACCAAATTTCGCTTCCTGTTATTTCACACTACGATGACAAAAGACAAACAAAAGCACCTTCTTCCGGTTTCTTAATGTTTGTTATTTTCTAAAGTAAAAAAAGACCCTAATTTTTTAAAGTAACATGTAGTGTTACTGACAGGAGGTATCACGCAAAGAGGTTAAAGTGATTTATAAAGATATCTCAACATTTTTCAGTGATAAATTGCAAGATATTCAACATGCTGTGAATGTTCTTGTATATAGCCTAGGGTAGATTGTAGATGCCACGAAATACAGTAAACTCCCGATTATAGAGGGTGGTAATGACGAACTTCGAAGGATATAGAACATTAAAAATAAGCAAGGAGGTCTTTGTCACCGGCATGGAGCTACAGGCTGCCGAAAGAGTGGGAAAATGAAGTTTAGAGTTTCGTATTTCCAACACCACTAACAGTAGAGTTGAAACACCATACAATTATTAAAGACTTCAAAACTGCCCCATCAAAAAAATACACATTCCGAAGCTATGCAGTAGATGTGCAAGGGATTCCTCAAAGGAAGTAAGTGATTTCCCGAAATTCTGTGAAGAAAAGGCATGTCGAAATGGGTATGAATAAAACAAGTTTCTGTATCACTAAAGACCATATACATAAACTCTGCAATCCATCCGGATAATGACATTCTCTGTCACTGATAACAAATACCAAACGTTTATTGAATGTGTATAATTAACACTCTTGGACGTTATGCAACCATGCATTTTTTTTTTTTTTAGATCGTGCGGTATATGGAACCTATTTGAGATATCAATTTGACACAAACGAACTGTTCTTACGAAGTTTTCCCATTCATGCTCGTTTTGATCCACATTTACTTCAGAGAATTTCTGAGAATACCTTACTTCCTTTGGGGAATTCCTTGCG
>JAGDQP010021538.1:0-30205 GCA_022664845.1 Lepisma saccharinum
ATACATGTTACACTACGGCGGTGCTATTAACGGAAAGGGACCTAAAAAATATATATAATTGATCCAAGGTTTCAAGAAGAATTGTTTCCAATTCTAATCTAAGCTTTTAAATTTTAACAGAGTTTTTCCAAGTACTTTTCAAAAAGAAAGAAAGATTGAGATGAACCAATTGATAGTTCAGCAGAGTTCGGCGTTGATGACTAAACGTTTTCGTACGATTCCGGCATTCACAAGTTGGAGGTTAAAAAAACTTTTCGGTAAGAATCAAAGTAGTACTTCAGATAAAGAAAGTCTGGTTCAACACTTTGGAAATGGGTAGCATCCGCGCTACGTAATAGAAAGAAAAGAACTTGAGGATCTTTCCTCAAACATTCTGTATCTTTTGCGTTTCAGAAGATACCAGTGTTTTCGACGCTTCTTGGCCAAGGCATACGGATGGTGCGAATAGAAGAAAAGGTTTGATCCTACCTTAATTGAAGCATGTACCCTTCTTGACGTTTGGTACCTTATGGATGAGGGGTTCGACAACTGCGTAGTCCAGCTACATAGGGTGATCCCTTTTGTTGCTGTTGACGAACACAGAGTTCCGCTAGGTTGTACGGATTTACACCAGCACCCCTCTTCACACTGCATCGTATCACTTATATATCTTCTTATGTATATAGAAAACGCATCGACATGTAAACTAGACCGAGTAAGAGATCGAATTTCAGAGCCGCACACACTTAGGAAATCAGCCACTCATAGTACACAAAAGGCTATACGTATAAAAAAATTAGTTCGCGTTTCACACTCGCTTGTGGCAGAAATGTTTGTCTTGAATGCACTATCACACACTTCGACGACTAGAGCAATATTGACTTTTAAGAGTGTGTTCCCGCTTTTCGATCTCTCTCTCGATCCCGTTACGTTAAAAAAAAGAAAGGAAGGAAGGAAAGGTGGGTCATCCATCTGGGTGTCCTTTATTCATTGTTTTCGCCTAACGCTACTTCCCAAATGCTAGATTCCTGGAACGTGCTTACTAGTAGCTTCAGAGTCTCACCCCTTCGACAATGGGTCTCCAAGCTGGCCGACGAAGAGTCTAGTACTCGTATGAGCTATGGAAAGGTACTGTGAATCTCAGCGGGAGGTCTTCCTTCACTGGGCGCAATCTCTGTCGTGGTTAATGGTGTTTGCAATTAGCAGGAGGTTGCTATAGAATCCACTCTGGAGTTGTCTCTTTCAGGTCGCCGAAAATGCAATCCGTTAGTTGCCTGGGACGGTTTCAGGAAATAGTAAATTCAAATGTTTACGAGTAGAAAAATGAATGCATGTCGGTATTAGAATCCCTTCACGTTTATTTAAAAAAAATGTAGGAAACAGAAACGAAATATAAAAGACGAGATTACATTAAGAAAAAGAAATCATACATGAATAATAAAATAATAAATGCGTGAATATGCTGATTGTTACAACCACCCTGTTAAAAAAGAAAATGATAAGAGTCGAATTATATTGCATTATATGGGAGAAACGGACGGTTGCCGAAACTACGGTGATATGAACCTGACAACTAAGACTGGAAAGGGGAAGGGATGCCACGTCCAAGACGATTTTCGTAGAAATTGAAGTTGTCTCCTGGTTAAAATATATATATTGTTGACCAGATTTTAGCACAACGATGCACAAGTAATTTTGAGCGTAAAAGGAACCCGAAACACACGCATAATTCAACAGGAATAGTGAAAATACCTTTTATTCATTAGTGTATCATAAAACGTCAAGACTTCGAAACACAAGTTCGCTCTTGCTTGTAATATAAGAATATTATTCACTGTGTAAATATCGGATGTGTGATTCACATTTCATAGGAAATAAAAGGCTTAACAAGTTTTCAAGGATTCAGTCTGAAATAACAAAACTTAAGAGACAAACAGCACGATTCAGATAGTTGTGGTATTTTCCAATTCCTCGAGATTTCAAGAAAAAGCACGTTTTGGCCAATAATAGCCTTGGTGCTAGGCCTGCATATGCTGAGTTCATGCTAAGTCTACGAACGTCCTTTATTTGGTCTAATTTATAACAAGTATATCAGTTATAGCCATAAGCAACTTCGTTTATTCCGCAGAGTTTTAAATGATAAGCCTACAAAATGTCTTTGTACAACGGTCTATTCATTTTCCATTTGAAGAACAATAAAAAAAAGGATAAAGCTACCCCCTGTGCGATTCGCACGCGCCGCGAACGAGGCAAGGGGGATGTGGAGGTAGCATATTCTCGACCTACGGTACAAAGTGAGCAATGGTCACGTTAATCAAAGAAAAAGCTATTAGCTACAACTATTGTGTAATATCTACGGACTAGTTGGTTGCAATAAATTAGATTCTCCTTTCTTCGTTTCACGTATCGTCCTTGGTTTGTATAACTTATTTTTCTTTGTTCAAGTCTACCGGGTCTGGTTGGTAACCACAGACAAACTCATGGATTTGCTTTCACAGCGTCTAACTTGTAACAGATATTTGCTCTAACTCCAATTGATCTTGTACATTGATGTCATGATTTATAAATGCATAAATGGTTACATTTCTTATTACAGATATTTATTAATCGCCAAAAAAACAGTGTCCGTGGTACCGGTCTCTCCCCTAGATTACTAAGATAAAACATATGCAATGTAATTTCCTGAAGTAATTAATATTGAAAACGATAACTGGAATAAAATCAGAGGACTTGTTCGGAAACAGATAACGAAGTTCACAGAATACACACAATCTTAACGCTGAGAGTTATTTTCGTGACATTCGTTTTCTTCGTCATTTCCGAACGCTCCAAATCGTTGTCATGATAACGATAGACACCGACTCGAATGCATATCCAAGGAATAAACGAAGATAGAAAATTTGGTTATAATTGCGAACATGATCTTTCAAATACGAAGCAAGTTAGTTTCTTGGAGAGGTTCTTTGCAAACAATAACGTTACTTACAAACATGTAGGACCTTCCTTTGGAGAAATAGCTTTTACGCGCTTCAAGTTTCATGTTGGTATAACCAGCGTAGCAATCTCCTCGTTGTATTTGGTCAACAGTAGAATAAATCTGTTCTTTTAGATACAAGAATTATGTCGCTGAAGTACTTACATATTTTTACATCCTTCAAAACTTTCGTGACTTCACCAACTAAGTGACATATACGGCAAGACAAAAAATGTTGGCATTATTCTGTTTTTAAGAACAAAGCTCTGGATAATAAATTGCAAGGAATGAACTTCTTACGTTAGTGAGATTCTATTACCAACAAGGAAACCCAGTAAATAGACAAAGGAACCATTATAACAGATACTTAACAAAAGTCCATCTTATACAAGAATCCAATACTATTTGCGATTTACAATTTGCACGAATAAGAACGTGGCGTATTCAGGTTTTATGAAAGCTAAAACCATATGATTTCCTTTAAGAACTTTTAGTTTAACTGAAATCTTTAAAAAAGGACTGTCATAGTATGAGGAATCAAATAGGACTGCCGTGGATGCTATAATTTTGTACTCTTATGTTATTCTTGCTTTTAGTCAAGAAGCCTCTAGGTAAAGAAGTCTTCAATATTTTTATATTTTTGCCAATGGCGCTATCTGGTGTCAATCGCGATACCTAACATAATTCAATAGCTCGAAGAAGTGTTAAGTATGGGAAAGTAAAGATAAATCAATTGTTTCAGATAAACCGTTGTAAGTTCACGTAGTCAGAGCAGTAATGTCTCAATAAAGAAAGGTTAATTTAGGCGTGACCATTCTCACGCAGGCGCATTACTCCTTAACCGTTAAATAAGACTTACAAGCGGCTGATTTCCTAATATATAAATATACGCATTAGGAAATTTAATAAAATTAGTGACTAAGGCCACGTGGAGGTTAGGTAAGGTCAGGTACGGTGTTTTTTTAATTGCACACGCGATTAAATCGTGTTTTTCCTGACTTTCGAAAATAAGACTTTCTATGTTGAGACGCTAGCGTCAGAGCGAGTTCGTTTCATGCGCTAACGAAATTAATTGAGAGTGAGTTTCCGAATGGCTAACTAAATGAACGAACTTCAGGAAAGTGGTTTCCGAACGTTTCGTGAGAGGACGAAATGAACGTGTTAAACTCGTTCGGGGTTTCCGAACGGACCCATTAGTTCTTAAAATATATTTTCTTTGGAAAATAACTAAATGTAAGATCGCTGTAACAAATATTAATGAGCCTGAACTACTGAAGTTTCTTTTTCGTATTTTTATTCCTCCTAGCGTAAAGATATAAATAAAAGAAATTTAATACGATATTTCATCTTGTGTGAGAAGTTTATAAAAGCTAGCGGATATACGTGTATATATATATATATATATATATATGCCTCCACTCTCTTGACACACAAACAAGCACGTACGGGAGAGTGAAAGAAACAGAAATAAATTGCACATATGTGTTTATAACGTACATACATGTCTAAGTTACTTTACGGTATTTCAAGCAGAAAGAATGCAAACTATGCCCTCAAAACAATAACATTTCATATTCCAACAGGTGTGAAATAAGTTTAATACCCTCAAAACATCTTTCTTCCACACAAAAACATTTTTTTTTCTGTTAATTTCCGGGAAATAGCCGTCAACATGAACTAGAATCTATCCGTACAGATATGTATAACACTACACCAAGAGACTCGTTGACGACTGGTAGTATTGTACCATCTGGACTGGAATGGAAACGGTAAAGTACAATGGCCTCAAAGTTTGAACATCAAAACATAACTGAAAATTTTTCAAACCTATGGCGTTAAATTCCGTTTCTTTTCCATTCATGCATTGACATGCATTACATACAGAGGGGCATAAATACATCTAATGTTAGTCTTTGACACGCAATTTTCATGTAAAAATATCTCGTAATCTGTTCAACAGATTGCCTAAAAAAAAAATGTTTTGAAAGTACTCTGAACGTTTTCATAACAGGAGTTAAATGAAGAATGGATGCCTATATAAAAATAAAATGGATTTAACTCCATATCAAGCTGAAAACAAAATCACCAATAAATTTCTTAGTATGAAAAATTGTAGTGAAAGGTCTGTTGCTTCCCATTTTAGTGTTTTATTCGAAATGTAGTGTTTCTTTTCTATAATAAAATAAAATAAAATAAAAATTAGAGATTTTGTGATTTAAAAAATCGTTTGCTTACGAATCGTGTATAACAATGAGCTCTACGTAACGATACTGGAGTGATTGCCTAGTATTGAAAGATAGATGGAAAAGCAAACATTTAACCTTGATTGTCCATCACTTCCACTCTAAACTAATATGGACCAACATTTCAATCCTAACTCATTTTTTTAACGCTTAGTATCGCTGCGCGGCCCGTTTTAGATTTGCGTCTTAATTCTTGAGTTATGGACATACTGGACTGCCCTGTGGGAGGTGTCACCTCCCAAATTCTCGAGCTCACCGCCCCAAGTTAATTTTTTTTTTCAGGTAAAAAAATGGATAGGAACCGTGCAAAACTCCACTTTCACCCTCTCAATTTTAACTTTACACCTTTCAACTGAAAATCTTCTTGTCAGACGGTGCATATAATAGTACTGTACATGTTCCAAATAATATTAACGTTCCTTTTGTAAGAATTAAGACATAAATAGAAAACGGGTCACACACAGAGATAACAAGCCTAAAAAACTGAGTTAGAACTGAAAATTTGGCCTATATTGGTTTAGACTGGAAGTGGGCAATCAAGATTAACTGTCTCCTTCGATCTCTGGCTTCAGGTCTTCATTACATTTTGAATGGCATCGATCATTCTAGCGTCACTTTTAGGTAAAGGTCAATGGTGTATATAGATCGTTTTCGAGTAGGGATAGGGCAATCCCCATCAGATCATTTTAGAGCAGAACCGTTATTTATGAGGATGGCGAAATCCCAATCAACCCCTACTACAAATTGATTACTAGATACTTCCATCAATTAATTGTATTTGATCTTCCACTGTTTTTAACAACATTCCCCCCCCCCTTTCAGATCAAAAGTTTAGTAAACCAATTTACATCGAATACATGGCCACAGATAGATACTTCAGTTCATTTGATACTGCTACAAAGAACGTCTATGTATGATTTTCGTAAGTTTCAATAGTGTCTCTATTTTTTTCTGTTTGTTTTTGTAAGTAATGAAAAATCAAATAACAAAAATGACGTAATTCTGTAACAGTCTTTGCTTTCACCCTAGCCTCTCAATGGGCCGAACAGTGATTCTGCCAGATCCCCCTGTAGGGGGTTACCCCACAAAATCTAGATAACAGCACACAAAATCTCCCACAAAATCTACCAGCTTTAAAATTTTTGCTGTGAAAAATCGATAAAACTGTGCAAAACTACACTTACACCCTCCTAATTTTTTACACGCCCCCCCAACTGAAAATCCTGGCGAAAACCCTGGGAGCGAATCAACCTCTATTCTCTAGCGGAATGGGCCATAAAACGTAGTTACGCTTCTTCAGTGAAGTCTAAGAATTTTAAAATATCCGTACAAGAATGCCTTAATAATAAAAAGTTAAAGGACCACATATATAACATTCTTATCATGAATGGGCAAGGGTAACTGACAATTTTATCCGTTTTTGCAAAAGTCAATTTCTCAAATTCTTTCTGAAGTATAAATCAGTTCCCAACATAAACAGATTTTCGGTGGATTTCACCAACCTTCGTTAAGAATTTAACATATCGGTAGTTTAACGAGTTATTTCAAAGCACTTAAAACTTCCTAACAGTTCGTTAAGTCTAAATGGAGATTATTGAAATCCACTCTGACGATTACGTAACAAGTATTTTGTTAGGCAGCCTTTGAATTCTTAGATTTTGTACTTACTACAGTAGTTTATTGTAACAACGGTAATCCACCCATGTGTAGGAGCTATGTATACTAACCGTCTCGAGCTCACTAGATGGACAGAGTAAATTAGAATTTATAAATGTATTCATGGGATTTATACAGAATTATTTTAAAATTAATATCTATGAAAATAACTTTTGATAATATATGTTATTGTGTTCTTCAAACTTTTTTTAATTTCATGTACTTCCTTACTGTTATTTTATATGTAAAATTATTAATTGCTACAATTTTATTTAGGACAGGTCAAATCAACTTTCCTGGTTTGGTGCTTAGATGTTGTAGATTTTCATATTGATACTTTTCGCTTTTTGTTTGAAGTTATTTCTTCCGCGAATAACTTTTAGTAAGTCCCCTCAGGTTTCTTCTTCTTTTGATTTCTCTGAATTACTTTAAAGGCCAGTTACGTAAACGTATCAGTTATTGGTCTCTTCAGGGCTCATTTTCAAGCCCGCTTGCGTTGCTTGCAATTAGGTTGAATAGCCAATTGAAATACGTGGTGTTTTGTGGTGTAATTTTATTACGTGTTGTAACATCGCAAGCAACGCAAGCGGGATTGAAAATGAGCCCTTAAGGGCTGGAATTAATGAAAGTTTGCGTTGCTTGCTTTGCGTGCGATTTGGGTGAGTAGCCAATTGAAACACGTGTTTTATTGTAAGGTAAGTGTAACTCGTGTTTTCAATTGGCTATTCATACCAATCGCACGCCAAGCAAGCAACGTAAGCTTTCACGTAAATCAGCCCTTAGACTACTGTTGTTTTGAAACTCGATGTGCATATTTGTGAATTATTTTTCTGTTCATGGATAATTGTAAACTCATAATAAATTTTTCCTGAGATTAATTTTACAGCGAAACAATAAAAATGCAGAACATAATTAATACTTGGCACCCTTCAAGCAGTAGTTCGCACCCTCTAACAAGGAACACTCGCCAGGTGTCAGAGCTCGACTTTGATGAAAAATCTTATGTAGGTACAGCGCTCAGGTAAACCTCCACAGCCAAAATTATATGTAATGTCAACAAATAACGACAGGGGATCCCGAGAAAAATTGAACGTAGAGAACAAGTAAATCGAATACAGAGTACGGAAAACGCCATTTCTTTTGTATACTGTTATATACGAGGGCAAGTCAAGAAAGACTTGGACTGATTTTTTTTTCTAGGCAATTTATTATTACTCAGCAACAGGCACATGATCCTTTTCAAAGTAGTCCCCGCCCACTTGAATGCACTTTTTCATTCGAGTCTTCCAGTCCTCAAACACGTGTCGCAGGCCATTCTTTGAGAGGTCCTTCAAAACCGCCTCCGATGCCTTCAGAATCTCGGAATTATCGGAGAAGCGGCGTCCACGCAGTCTGGATTTTAGGGCAGGGAATAGAAAAAAGTCGCACGGTGCGAGATCTGGGCTATACGGTGGGTGTGGAACACAGTTGATATTGTGCTGATGTAGGTATTCGAGGACAGCATGTGCCACGTGTGGTCTCGCGTTGTCATGGTGGAGTCTCCAGCCGCCATTGCGAAGGTTTGGTCGTTTCTTCGCAATGTGCTGCCGTAAGGTCTGAATGACTGACACGTAATATGGTGCAGTTACAGTAGTGCCGGAGGGAACAGCATGCTGATACACCATACCAAGATGATCAAAGAACGTGATCACCATCACCTTGCCTGCCGACTTCACAACCTTTGCCTTTTTTGGTGTGGGCGAACCTGGTGTCTTCCACTGCGTACTGGCTTGCTTGCCCTCAGGATCGAAATGATGAAGCCATGACTCATCGCCGGTGACACTTGACTCCACATAGGCGTCTCCACCATCCTCAAACCTTTGCAACAGCTCCCTGCAAGTCTCCACTCGAACGGCCTTCTGCTCTGGTGTCAGGAGTCGCGGAATCCATCGCGCACACACTCGGCTCATGTGGAGGTGGTCATGCAAAATTTTGAAGGCACTGCCATGAGATATGCGTAGTGCGGCTGCCAGATCGTCGATACTGATGCGGCGATCTTCTCTAACAATGACTGCAATGTTAATGTTCACCTCAGTAACAGCTGACGCTGATACACCTGGTCCACCAGCTTTCGTGATTGTCATTCGGCCATCTTTAAACTCTTTGAACCACCAGAACACGGTACTTCGTGGCAGAGCGTCATCTTTGTAGGCTGCTGTCAACATTCCTAGAGTTTCTGTTGCACTTTTCCCCAGGCGATAGCAGAACCGTATAGCTGCAAATTGTTCTTCTCGTAATGACTCCATTTCTTCTACAGGCGACTTCTAGAGGCGGCGCAGTACATCACCTGCAATAAAAAGTCGTGGTTACCAAACATGCAATGATTCCTTAACAACATTTTATATATATGCACAGCAAGACCCACCCTACTTGTATGCCAAACTATGAAGCTCCAGCGTTAACAGAACTGCCGGGAAAAAAATCAGTCCAAGTCTTTCTTGACTTGCCCTCGTATATTGAAAACACTTCCTTTCCCTATACGTTTCTGAAACCTGAAGACGTGTATCAGTATTGGCACTTCTGAGCCCAATAGTTGGGACCCCTACCAAATATTTGTTCCTGTGAAGTCACGTCCTACGTGAAAATATTAGAGATCGTATTTTTATGTCTTAAAGGTAAGGATGGCTATGTTAGAAATAAAAAATATATATTTAAAAAAAATGCTAATTATTTACCCCCATGATAAATAAATGGGGACTGTTGGAAAATGATTGGCCACAACTGACTGAATAATTTACATCATGATGCATCCAAAGGGGTTTCTAAACATCCTTCTAACATCTTACTGAAGAAGGAAAACCCTACAATAATTACATTATAGCAATAAATAACCAGAGGAATATGGAAGTATATTCTTTAGCTTACCTGCATAGATTTTATAAGTTAAATTGGTAACTTTACTTAGTTTTCTACACATTATCACCTTATCAGGTTATCACACACAAAATATGGTATGTGTCGTGTGCAGAAGTCATCAAAGAAACAAGAAAGAACGTGTCGGGAACAATATCAGTTTTGCCAAATTATTTTCGACTTTCCTTTTTAAAATAATGTTGGGAGGACCAATTCCTGGGTACTGCCAATTTGAGGGATGTTTACCCTATCTGCGCCTTTAATCTATTGCTGAACCATCATTTGAAGAATTAGTTGCTCAACTCGGTGGAACAATCTTTGCATAATATCATTATTTTCCAAGTTCGACTGGACTAACACCAGATGGTAGAAAATACGTGAATAAAGTGGGTTTGACTATCTATAATTATTTTATTTAAAAAACGTAGATTAATTGGTGTAATAATTTAAGTCGAATCAAACTATTCTGTGTAACTGGTTCCTGTGAGTTTAAATAAAACCACCAACAAGGAACAACAGAAATTAGGAATTCCTCCCATGATTACTTTCGGTAAGCTATCTATTGTTTATATTCTTAGGTAGAAATCATTATAGTTTATAGTTACTATAGTTGTCTCGCGGTTACAATTTTAAAACGAAAAGTGTAAAGATACGTAGCCGAACCTAACCTGACGTAAGCTACCCTAGCCCATGGTCACTAATCTAAGATAATATACTAAAAATGTAAGAAAGCAATTATTAATAATAAATGTAAACGTATTTTTAACAGAAAATCTTGCTCCCGCCGGGTTTTTTACTCAACAAGCCGACACCTTAACCTCTGATCCACGGTACGCACTTGCAAACGGTGATTTGGAAGTTGTATTTACAGTGCATGCGTGTTACGTAACAATATGGCATTGTTCGCTCGTGGTTGACACAGCCTTGCTTCATATTCCCATCGCGAGAGTCTCTAGTAGTCGACGACTCTATTTTATATATTTTTTTTTTTACGTTAAAGGAAAGCCCGGGCAAAGCGATTAAGAAAAACAAATTGATTTTATAAGTATTTAAGCTTTCAAATGAATACTGGCATCAATTATTCCATAAGGCATTACCGTAAAAAAAAAATATATAATAATAATAAACATAAAACATCAAAAGAACTGTCTAAGTACAGGTAAGTTTAAATTAGATAAAAACCGTACAAAACTCCATTAACACCTTCTCAATTTTGACTTTACATCCCGCCCCCGAACGATAAATCCTGGCGGAATCCCTGCATTAAATATCCGAAAAATAGCTTTAAAAAAATGTTTCAATATAATATGTAGTTATAAAATTGTAACATGAAAACAGTTATTCGGCTTTTTTATTAGTATATTTGGTACACTTTCTCTGAAGTGCTGAAAGCAATGGATTATGGTATGTAAAATAGTTATCTCATCTTAAATATAACGCATACCACATCATAATTTTGTTTACATTCATTATTCGAGACACATATGCCATATACCAGACACATATACCATACACAATTTACACATACACCAGTGTACGGTGCATATTCTTCGTGCGGACGTGTTTTGCAATCACGACATTGAGTCCAATATTTAGGAGGAGGTTCTCTCTATCAGTCAACACATGTAAAATAGTAATACTCATTATTTTTGTCACTTAACACTTTCATCTGCTTTTCTTCATTAAAGATTCAAAAATAATCTTTTTGCATTCTTATTGATCTTGTGGAAATATTTCGCAGTTTTGGTTCGTGCCGAAGAAAGAAATGTGATAGTTCATATTTTTTTGCGTTTTTGTGTGGATGGTTTCAGTACTGTAAGAAACTTGATGTCAAACGGGGAGTTGTTATGTACAGTGAGCGCGATGAGATCTACGTTTAACCATTTCTAAGTGTTTCAGTCATTCGTAGTCATAAAATTATTTATTTTACTGTTTTTTTTTTCTTATGTGATTAGAAAGCTTTTTGCTTCACTTTAATACAAGAATTTAAGGGTTAGGCGCAAGAAGGGTATTTTTCTTTGAAGCTCTAAGTTGTGGAAAATAGTTTGGAACCTTCACAATTTTATTAAATCACCAAGAATAAAAACAAGACTTATTCCATAATGAATATAGTTTTCTTTAGTATCAGTTTTAATTACATTTTGTAACTCAAGTGAAAAGGAAATACTGAAAAAGTTGTAAAATAAAATACCATGCACGTGGCCTTCTTGTAGCGAATGCCAGCAAACTTAAGCAATGTAAAAGGTATAATGCTATATTTTTAAAAAAAATAAAGCTTGATTGCTAAATTAAGTATCAACTCCTATAACTGTATGGAAACTACTAAAGGTCTAAGTAAACATACTAAAAAAAAAAACTTTTTTGAAGATATACATTTCTTAAATAATTAGTACTAAAAAGTAAAAACAAATGTTTATGCATGACTAAAAATAAGAGCATGGGGCATGCTCTCATATACAGTCACTTTATAAATTCTTCAATTGGAGCAAAACATGCTTTTTTTTAGTCATGCATAAACAAAATTATATTTTTAATTTTTCTAGTACGAATCGTTTAAGATCAATATCTCTATTTATTTATTTTAGTTATTTCGATGTTCGGATATTTTATCTGAAACTGATGTTTTGTTACTCAAATTCTAAAGTGTTCTGCAACCAGTCAAACGCAAGATCGTTGCGGGCTAGTATTTATTTTAGAATGACACTAAAAAACATAAAATATACTTTTTTTACATATGAATGTAAAAATGGAATATTGTATTTTCGCTTGACTGGCGTCGCTGTGCAAAATTTCATGATTGTATGACATCGGGAAATGAGTTAAATTAACGTTGCCAGATTTGAGGGCACGATGAACCATTGTGAATTAAAGAAAAGTATGTAATAAGTAATGTCTGTAGTAGTAATACAATAACGACGTGAACTGCGGGGCCAGGGTGGGGGAAGAAAGACTTTTACTTGAAAAAGGAAATTCACCAGATTTTTTTTTTTTAGCAAATTCTTGACAATGTCAAACAAAATGAACGTATGTACTGTACATAGAACACATTAGTGTTCATCGTTTTTCAAAAAGAATAATTCGAAGAAATGCAGTCGTTTCATTTTTATATATAAAAAAGGGGCAATGTTGGACTACAATATGTAGATTCCATTGTCTGTACAACAGAAAGTGGATGGAATCTTATGAAACGTACAATTTTAAGCATGGGGCATGGCCATAGGGCATGTATCATGCACCATATACATGCAACAATAATCTATGTTTAGTGTGAGTTTTGTGTTTCGGTCGTGAGCCGTTCCAAAATTACAGGTCAAAAACGATTTTTAAAAAAAAAAATATCTACTATCTGAATCGAAGGTGGCCTCGTTTGAAAACAAGTTCTGTATTTCTATGGACGAGTTTCACAATTTGTAGCCATAACTCTATTTTGAAGCATGGGAGCAAATTTGTCTTCTCGTCAGCAACAGAACATAATGACAACCTAAGTTTGCAGTGACGTATTAACAATAGCGCTCACGGTAATTCTTCATGATGAAAGAATTTTGAGTAGTAAAGCTGGTTTTTGGAATTTTTCTGCACCTAATTAATATCAATAAAGTGGAGTAAACAAATAAAGCAGTTAATAAGTACATGCATATTAATGTAAACTATAGACGAAATTGTGACAAAATTAATAAAAGAGTGCAACATTTATTTAATTACTGATGCGATACCTTGATCCGCGGAAAAATATATAATCTCATGTTCTTGAGACAAATTCACAGAAACATTGTCAAAAACAATTAAAAATAATAATTCTTTTATTGTAATTCCTTCTGTAACTGGTACCATACAGTTTCTTTGATGTAACATCATAAATTAAATCCATATAATTAGGAATCACTTGCAATGTTAACTTCACTGTTTGAGACCACTCAACTGTAAAATATGAATTTAAAGCTTCGTTATAAGACAATAAGATATTAAGAACTGAAAACCAGTGCATTAAACATTAATGTGAATAATTTGTAATTGATTTAACATTATTTTTCTTTGAATACTCACTGAGAACGTTTAGTGCGCAACAGATGGCGGTTGTGTACATGCACATATTTCAGATGTCCTTATTGCTACATTTTCACTTTAAGTTTAAAGATTTGGATGAATTGGAACTGAAATAATATTTAAAAGCGTGTCATTGACAATAAATGACAATTTTTGAACCTTTGGGAATACGGCTAAACACATTTTGAAAGATTGTTGTAGATAATTAAGAAAATACTGCAATGAAATTTACAGGAGATAGTGCACAATAATACGTTATTATTTTTAATACAATGAACATTGACACACTCACCCGTGATGTCACTGCAAACTTAGGTTGTCAAATAGAATTCATTGCAGGTAAAATTAAAGCACTCCCCCACTCATGGTTTGGAAGGTTTCCTTGTGAGTAAAATGTATAAATGAATGCATTTTATTAACTTACTAAACAAGGTTGCGAAACTATTACTAACTTATTGTCATTTGGATAAAGTGTCTCCGAACCACTCTGTTTAATACACCGCAGCAGGTATTGTATCCACTCCGAGGAAAAACTCTGCAATGCAACCATTTTCACCGTAGGCTTCGAATTCGAGAGTTCCTGGGTTTGTAACCAGTGGCCGACCATCTTGACTGAGGTTTTCTAGGTTTAATCCGTAGTCACACAAAGCAAAAACCGGGATGGTACCTTCAACTTAGGTCCTAGCCGACTCTTACCCCCATCGTTTCTCATACCTTATTTCGGCTCGAGCCATAGATGCCTAATTATACAGGGTGTTATTTTGCAACACCCTGTATACGTGACAATACAATATTGTTGAAAAATACATTCCACGCCAAATCCAAGCATGAGATATTTGTGATATTCGATGGTAAGTGTGCAATCACGGCAAAATAAATATGGAACTCAACCCAGAATCATTAAAACGGTTCCTGCAGCCCTATATGTCTTGATCAATGTTGTTGGTTTTAAGTAAATAACACACAAACATTACTGAAACTCAAGCAGTTCATTTCACGTGTAACGACCACCTATACAACGCGATTGTAAACTATAGTAACAAAATTTAGATGTCCTGCATACAAAATAAAACAGAAGAAGAAGAAGAAGAGTATTAATAAACTGTGGTAGAATCATTTCATTTTCTATTCAAAATATATTTTTATACAACAACAACAACAAAATTTAAGTCAGTTCGACGAGATCAGTGAAAAACATTAAATTGTCTAAAATTGAAAATTAGTCATTTACATTTAAAATAAAATTAAAGTAGTTAAAAATATTCTATTCCTTTCTGTACTAATAATGACACATTTCAATTACACTAATACTAGAATGTTCTTTAAATGATAAATTGTATTCTTTAACATTAGACCAGAAGCATCCAATATGCAAAGGGATTGGCAGATCGTAGTTCTCTATGGTATTTGGTCTACGAGCAGTGTTCAAGGTTGTTAACCTGTACGATTTGGACGGACGGCATTTGAATGCACATTTAAAGACATTAAAATTAATAATGCTTCTTTCACGAGTGAAATTAAGTTATATGGGGGAGTAAAAGGGAGTCTCGATGGGTAAAGTTTTTGAGGGCATCACGGCACTTTAGAGCTGCAAGCGAACAGCAAATATTACCAGCAAATCACCCACCCACCCCCACATGCAGAGACAGAAGACATAGGGGAGACCGGGGCTGGTTGGCGAACTTTTCATTCTTTAATTTTTTATGAGCAGATAGTGCACTGCATTGCAATGTAATGGACGTGTATGGACAGACCAAGATTTCCTCTGATAAATCCAATTTTTCTTTGTGTTTTGTGCTTACAGTTTTCGAGAAATAATTTTTTCTTTCTTTTAAAATGGAGTATGCCAACCGGTCCCTAGTAAGGGGCTGGTTGGCTGGTAGTGTGGGGTTAGTTGGCATACTTTTTAAATAGACCTATATAATCTTTATATATATATTTCTCGAAAACCGTAAGCAACAAAACACAAACAAAAATTGGATTTATTGGTAATAAACGTGATTTTTCTAAATTCTATATATGCCTATATTGCAATGAAGTAGGCTATTTGTTTGAATTTTGAAATGGCTTTAATTCACAACATTAGGCTATAAAAGAATCAGCATTATGAAATATGAAAACTTCGTTCTTTCATTCTAGCTTGGTTGTCATGACATCGAAAAAGCTACAAGATTATCAAACCACATCAGTTTTAATAGGATTTGATGTAGGCTAATTCTTAATATTATTTCAAAATGTAATTAAAATAACTGAACTATCAAGAAACGCAGTTTATTTCCTGCTGTTCACAAAGTAGCTAAGAGAAACTAAGATATTTTTTAACTGAATTATCGAGAAACGCAGTTTATTTCCTACTTTTTCACAAAGTAAGAAAAAGCAATAGCTGGGCCTATAGCTATTTTTGTAACAAAAGAGCACATACAAATTATACTTGACACTGAGAATTAAACAACTGAGAATTAGGCCTATTCAGAAAATTCAGAGTCACAGTTATGGCATGTGTAAAATGGCGAATCATCCGTGCACTCTACATGCGACCATGCTCTGCAAGAGACACACTGGATCCAATTCTCGTCTGGACGGCTGTTGGTGTATGCATCCAAGCACACAATGGATAAATCTTCCTCTTCATCAGATTCTTCTTTTTTCTTGTTCTTTCTGGATGTCTGTCTTCCATTCTTTTGTTTCTTTTTCTTCCCAAAACGATTCTTCTTTGCTTCAGTGGAAAGAGCAGTAGCTTTGGTTTGCGTTGACTTTGGTGCCCTCTCAGCGAGGGCATCCTTTACAGGTGTGTCGGTTAAGATAGCAGATGTTCTCTTTCTGGAATTAGCACCAGCTTCTTTCCTGGGCCAGCTTTCGGAAATGGACGAACCTCTTCTGGAGATAGCTTTGATTGGTTGTGGCTGCTTCTTGATGTTGGTGTTGTGGCTTGTCCAGCTGCTGATGTTAAAGGTACAGCAGCTTCTGTTGCTGGTGCTGGAGGCTCAGCAGCTTCTGTTGGTGTTGGAGGCTCATCCTCACTTTCCGCTTCTAATTCTTGAGCTGGCACATTTTCCATTGGTCTGTCCGTTACAAAACTGGGGGGAAATTCTGAGTCATTAAATATGTTTGCATTAAAAGGGTAGCAACCAGAAACCCGAATTCCTGATAAGATGTTGGAAGGCGTTAGAGCATGTAGCATAGCACTATTGACAATTCCAGGGACATCATATATTGACACTGTTTTCTCTGGGTTATTAGAAACCCAAGAGTCCAGTTCAGCGTTGACATATTTTTTAAAAGATTCATCGAACTGTAAACAACATAACAATAAAACGAACAACGTAACAATAAATGTAAAATAACATAACATTCCACACGGGGTTGGTTGGTGCACTTGCCAACCAGCCCCAAATGCTATACGCCAAATAACCCCAAGCACATGTTGTGCAACAAAGTCGTAATTGCTCAGCAATTGTTTGGCATTTACGTTTTATTGTTTGAATATTCATAACAACAAAGTTCAGATCTAACTAATTCTATATTACTTATCTCTGTACTCCAAGAAGTGACGATTCTGCAATGTTGTAACGGAGAACTGAAAAAAATAAATCAGACGGGCAAAAACACTCTTTATCTACTAGACGCCATTCTCCGTCAGTTACAAATTCCGTATGCAGGTGGCAGCAGCATCCCCAGGTCACCCTTTTATAATAGCAGCAACAGCGCATTATGTTAATTAATGGAGGAGTTATATGCAGTTTGTCAACCAGCCCCTGCTGTCAAGCAACCCCGGTCTCCCCTACTTCCCTTCTTACCCTTTTCTCAGCAAATTTTGCACACAGTTTAAAACGATTCGATAACAATATATTTAAATATTAAAACTTTTAGTTGGTATTGAATCGTGCTGTCATTTTCTTTTCATTTCAAACACATTTTCTTTATTGTCTAGTGCTGAAATAAAAACTAGTTTTATTTTTTATACATGCTGTTCCCAGTGTACGACTTAGAACCAGCAATCCGTACAGTATCGTGCAGTGGAAATGGAAATTAACATCTACAGTATTTATCATTTATACGTATTGCACAATTTGGAGTTTAGGAAACTCGCAGGTTTATTCTTTCGAAAGGATACGATATTTTAGTGTATACTGTAATATCTTTGCTATGGAAATAGTTGGCAACCCTGGCGGTGTACAAGTTATTGCAGCTCCCTATGTTGTATTTTATTCATGAACTGTTGTTTCTCTGAACAGCAAACTTCATAATTTTATAAATCTAATCTAGGGAATTTGAGGGCAAAACTATGAAAAAAAATACGGACCAAAAACACTGTTTAAAGAAATAAAACCTGTAGGGCTTAACTTCTCAATGCTGTTATAAGTTTCCTGCAGAAATCACAGTTACCTTTTTGTAAAGAATTAACTACGGCTAGGAAAACTACACAGAGTTGAGTCCTCGTGTTTACATAAGAGGCACCGTAAAGCATCAGGTCAGAAAAAAATATAATCCTTATTTTTAGTTTTAAGAAGTTTTCCGTCCATCTTCGTGGACGGAGACACCTATTGTTAATATTATAAAACATAATTCATTTTTAAGTTTATTTGAACAATTTAATGATCATTATAGTCATTGAGCCAGAATCCAAAAAATGGGTTTCTGGTTTCATCTCTAAACACTTGATGATATGCACCTTTTTGTATTCACATAAATAAAGACACACAGGGAACAAAAGAAAATAAGAGAGGAAGTACGAAGATATAACGAAAATCTTGTTAGAAATACAATCGAGGAAAACAAGTGCCTGAAGAAAGCCGAAAAGCAGCTCATGATAGGGAAAAAGCAAATAATTGCAGTTAAGAGACCAGACGGGACCGTAACACGAAATAAGGAAGAAATTATAAACATATTTGAAAATTTCTACACAGAATTGTACTACTCCGAGGAAGAGCTAGGAAATGAAAATTCAGAAGAAATTGATGTTGATGTCCCAGACGTAATGAAAGAAGAAGTGGATAAAGTACTTCAAGGGATGAAGAACGGAAAGTCGTCAGGAGAAGATGGACTCACAGCAGAGATGTTTAAATGGGGAGGTGAAAACATGAAAGAGGAACTTGCTAAACTATTCTCGATGTGCCTAAGGAAGAGAGAAATACCCTCAAGTTGGAACAATGCCGTTATCATTTTGTTATACAAGAAAGGGGACAAAGAACGCGTCGAAAACTACAGACCAATTAGTTTACTGTCAGTCCTATACAAAATGTTCACCAAAGTTATTTTGAATCGTATTGAACGAGACTTAGATTTTAATGAGGGAAGGGAACAAGCCGGATTTCGTCGTGGATTTAGAACAATGGACCACATACAAACATTGAATGAAGTTATGGAAAGGACTAATGAATATGAACTTCCACTATATTTAGGATTCATAGATTTTGAAAAAGCTTTCGATTCGGTCTCCTTGTCAGCAGTACTTAAATCACTTGAACATCAAGGCATCGAAAGTGCATACATCAAGTTACTGCGAAACATTTACTCGACTGCCACTTCTGTCATTAGGCTGCATCAAGACAGTGAAAAATTTAAAGTTGGAAAAGGGGTAAGGCAAGGAGATTCAATTTCTCCAAAACTGTTTTGTGCTGTCTTGGAGAGAGTGTTCCAGAATTTAAACTGGGATGAAGTTGGAATTAAAATTAATGGCGAATATCTTCATCACCTACGGTTCGCTGATGATATAGTCCTGTTTGCTTCAAGTGCAGAAGAACTACAAACCAGAATGGAAGAACTGAGTAACGAGAGTTCGAAAATAGGCCTTAAAATGAACTTAAGTAAAACAAAAGTAATGTACAACCAACATGCTGCAAAGAAGGAAGTGAAGATTAACGGAGAGACAATAGGCATAGTTGATGAGTATGTTTACCTAGGCCAGCTTAAAACATCGAATGCAAAGTTGACTGATGAAATAAATAGAAGATGTAAAATGGCGTGGAGTTCTTTTGGAAGACTACACTTTATTTTCAAAAGCAAACTTCCAATGTGTCTGAAGCGTAAAGTTTATAATCAATGTGTCTTACCTATAATGATGTACGGCTGCGAAACTTGGACATTGAATGCGGAAGCGACTCAAAGATTGAGAGTCACACAAAGAGCAATGGAGAGATGCATTCTAGGAATAACCAGGAGGGACAGGAAGACAAATGAATGGATTCGCGCACAAACAAAGGTAGAGGATGTAATCAAGACTGCGAAGAAGATGAAGTGGAGATGGGCCGGTCACATAGCTAGACGAACAGATGGAAGTTGGACGACAAATGTACTACAGTGGATTCCTAGAGAAAAGAAACGACCGAGACGACGTCCAAATGTAAGATGGGTAGATGAAATCAAGCGTTTTTTAGGAACTACATGGATGACGATGTCAGCAGACCGAGATATGTGGAAAGAAAAGGGGGAGGCCTTCATCCAGCAGTGGATAGAAAACGGCTGAATATGATGATGATGATGAGGGAACAAAAGGTACAACAAAGTTCAGCAAAAGACCTGCAGCTGTTGAATGATACTATTTAGACTCGGATATGAGGCCAGCATTTCTTCAGATGGTTCGTGAAAGAACAAACTGCAATTCTTCTTCAGGACAATCTGTTCTACATCCAGATCTTTCTTTGCCTAGGATCTAAAAAGATGAACGTGATGTTTCAGCGTTACAAACCTTGATGACCACTGAATGAATAAATCCGTTAGAAGAAATAGATATAAGTTTATCTACTGGAGCTGCCAACTCCAGAAATTGTCAACGACATGGTCACAGCACATGACGTAGGCGAAGAAGCTTATGACAAACTCAAGAACGATCATCTGTCTAAAGACTCAAAACCAGAAGCGGTTTTCAGGCCCCTCACGAAGCAGAAGCTGAAAACGTTTTCTGATTTGAAGAAGAAAGAGAGTGTAAAGATGAATAACACAGAGTTCGTTTTCAAGGCAGAAAGAAATATGTTTGCTCAGATGGCAATCATTGCTAGCCGAAGAGAGTTGGACATGAGAAGTGTTTTCTCGTACCCTCTGGGACCTCTTCCATGGTCTTTGGCTATTCCTGACGGTTCGATGCGAAAAGTTGCTAAGTCCAAACTGATGGAAGTCCTAACCAAAGACTTTGCAACTGATGGACAAATTCCTAATGAAGCTGTTAACATCTTTGACGGAATGTGCCTTGTTCAAAAGCTGCCACAGGGACGACAAACATTTGGCGAAGTAGCTGAGAAGCTCTTTTCGAGAATATTACAAGAATCCGTATCTTCTCATACAATTCACTTTGTCTTTGATACGTACAAAAGTAGTGAACAAAAACATCGAGCTGTCGGTGATTCTATAAAAGTGAAACATATAACTGCTGCCGATCCAGTCCGAAAATGGAAGCAGTTTTTATCTGGTGACGAGAACAAAAAAGAACTTATACGTTTCATTTGTAAAGAGTGGCAAGGCAAGCAGTATCTCCATCAGCTGAATACACGAGTTATGTATGTTACTTGTGAAGAAAAGTGCCATAAAATTACAAGCAAACTGGAACAAGAAGCTCCTGAGTTGACATGTTTTCAAGAAGAGGTGGATACTCGACTTCTTCTTCACGTACACCATGCTCTTCTTTCGGGATTTCGATAGATAATTATTAACTCCGTTGACACAGATGTTGCTGCTATTACACTATTTGCTATAGAAGAACAGTTGAAAAAGTACAATGGATCTATATTTTTAAAATGTGGATCTAGTGACAGAGTAAAGTACTACAAAGGTCAAGAAGTGTGCAAAACATTGCAATATTTCTCTCTCTTAAGGTGCTTCATTATACAGACCAAAATCAATATCAGTGAAATGGCATAGAGGAAACAAACTGTCAGGCTTTTATTCATAAAAGTCAACGAGACAATAATTTAAATTTTTTACATTTTCAGCTTTCATCGAAACTTCTAGGCTCATCTATACAGAATGGATATTTCCTTTAAAATATTCATAACTGAAATTCTAAAATGGTTACACCGAACAACAGGTACCTCTCGTAAGCATAAGTTCTATTAAGTGTTACACACGACGAGAAATTCCGCACGTAGGCACCTGTCTTTTCATGTCAATCCGTTATCTACAATCACTCTAAAGCAAAAATATATAATTATATTAATTTAGTCACGTTCCTTTAAATTATCCAAAAATCAAATTCAAACAACTGTTATACACGACAAGAGATTTTGCCCGTAGGCACCTACCTTCAGTTCCAAGAAAAGCTCTTAGTAAACGTGTCTTTGTCCTAGTATCGCTTTCAACTATGCATTTTTCTTTCAAGTCAACTAATTCTTCGTACGACTTCTAAAATTCCTTTGTCGCGTGATATTAACTGTGTCCTTCCTTCATCCGAAAAGACTCCAAACATATGCTGATATGAGATAAGTGTCGCTTCCTGTTAACGGGCAATTACCAAAAGTTTCTGCGGAAATCAGTTACATTCTCTGTAACATACGGGTAGTGTAGACGTCTATTACTTTAAATATATTTAGCTAAAGACACTCAACTGAGCGTCTCCACAATTAAACAGTAAACTCTTAAAATAGAGGACATTTTCTGAAACAAACCACTTACTAATAACAACATGGAATATCTAAGCAGCCTGAATATATCACTGACAAAGAACAAGCCGTTACTTCAAGCAGTTAACAGAAGTAGGTTAGTCAAACGTCATAAAAATCAACTTGTTTACAGTTAGAGTCTATCAGTGTGAGTCTATCTATCAGTATTCCTTAAACAGTGAAGGAGAAAACATCTTCTTGTCGACACGGGACACCAGGTAATGTCTTTTCTTTGAAAAATATAATTAAAGAAACATAACCTTAAAACTCCACTGCACGCTATTATTTTTTAATAACACAGTTAAATTAATATTAAAACTATATAGTGCACAAATTTTCCAGTAGTATATTTTCATTTAAGCACACCAGGAACGCACCCAGAAAGGAAACAGGGCACACTTCATGTTCTAAAATTATATTATTTTTATTTTCATTAGCGGCGAACCTAGAAAAAGTCCTGAGGGGGCACCTTCTTGATAATAAAATTATCTTGTAAATACTCTAAATTCTCTTGTACAAATGTTTAGCATATACAATAAGTTCACATCCCCATTTTAAAAGGAGGGACGGAGCTAGAACAGGGCCTAAGGAAAGGGCACCTTTCTGATAATAAATTTATATTTAAAAATTCTGTTTTACAAACGTTTAGCATACAAAATAATTTCATATAACCATTTAAAAGCAAGGACGGAGCTAGGACAGAGCCTAAGGAGGGACACCATTGTGATAATAAATGGTTATATCTGTAAATTTTGTTCTACAAACTTTTATCATAAAAAAGTTTATATTTCCATTTAAAAGCAAGGACGGAGCTAGTACAGGGCTTGAGGGCGGTACCTTTGTAATAATAATTAATTAAATCTCTATCCAGAAAATTCTCGAAAATAGCAAATTCAAAAATATCAAACACTGGCGCACGTAAACGTGTTTACTAAAGTCTTCTCGAAAATGACAAAGCAAAGAATACCCCATGAAACGTTCGACCACAATATGGTGAAAACCTTTAATTGTTTTATTTTTCTAAATTATCTGCCACGTTACCTAAGGTGCGCTTTTCAAAGTAGGGGTAAGGACAGTTTAATTGTTTTTATTTTTATAAGTTATCTGAGACGCAGTGGCAAAATATAAAGGAATGTGTTATCGAAATCACAGTGTCTTAAGTTAAATGTACAGTTTCTTTTCACGCCTATCATCAACACGGTCTTCGCCTATCATCAACACGCACGGCCCGCGCGTACAGTCCTGGCATACGGCCCAGGCGTACGGCTCGCGCGTACGGTCTTAAAAAAGCAAACTTAAGTCGTAACAAGCAAACGTGTCATTAAAATGGCGGGACATGGGAAATTCTAGATCTCCAAAGTTGGGTGACATCAAAACCTAAAAATCGAAGATGAGCTGACCTACGAAAACCAGGTCATCAAAGGCCATGGCCTTAAATTTAGGCCGAGGCCTGACCTGTAGGCCGAAGTACCGTAATGATCTAAAAATAGAAATTTAAAGGCTAGCTTCCGTTTACTACTAGTATTGCATCAGAATGGAAAAATAAACGAGGAGATCGAAAGTAAAGTAGGGACGATCAGAAGGCTTTTCAACGCCATCAGGAGGAGATTTATAAACAAAAGGACATTAACCGTATACAGATCAATTTGCACTGATATATAGCTGCGAAACGAGATCACCAAATACAAATATCAAAGCAATGGAAATGAGATACCTGCGCAAGGTAGAAAACGAATGAAAGTTGGATAGAATTAGAAACCATGAAAGGGATTCATGACAGCAATGATGAACGCCTCAATCACTAAATATAAGGTTTGCAACTCAGAAATGAAACGTAAGATCCGATTTTTTGTTATAGAGTTTAGTGTTTTAAAGGGTTTAAATTGTTTAAAGTTAAATATTACTTATTATTACATTATTAAATGAATTTATCGAAATTAAGTGCTTGTAAAGCTTTTGTGTATTAAGGGCCAGTTCTACAATCGACCGCTAAACTTCTAGTCAGCGTTGAGGCCAAGTCTGATTTTAGCCAGAGTACGCAAAATCAGACTTGGCCTCAACTTAACGCTGATTAGAAGTTTAGCGGTCGATTGTAGGACTGACCCTAAGTAACTTATTAAAATTTGAAGTTTCAAACTGTAAGGATGAGAAACTAATTGAACATTGACAGATAAAATTAAAAATGACAAAATAACCAATCATTGCATACAGTCTTGTACGGGAATATTCGAGTAACCTTTTAAATGTTTAGGTACCATAGTTTTTAGATCGCTGACCCCGAATATCTTTAAACACTGGTAAAATAAGAAATCATTGCTTGATTTATGACTAAAGGTTAAGTAAGGTTAGGTTAGTTCATGTTAGTATAGAGATGGTATTTTCCTGTCGTTGGTATTGCTTTGTGCGCCAGTGTTCTAGAATCCTGCCTACTATTACCAATCTTGGAAATGTGTATGCATGTGAAGTGTAAATTAAATACGAAAATAATTTGTGTGGTACAAGTGAAGTCAATTTGTGTCATCATTGAATTTACTAATGCTAGTGTTGTGTTAACAACTGAGTTCCCCATGGTTCATTACCAAATAGTGGATAAATGTACTTCTGCTTAAATATCATTAGAGCATATTCAAGCAACTTACAACCAGAATTTTATAAATATACCAGGATTAAAGGTCGAATCTCATAACATCCATAGGAAACACAGCGCTTAAAATGTTCAGTCATGTCCTACCAATAAGCGAAGAAAGGCAAGTTTGGGAGGCAAGATGTATAGATAAAAGCAGCAGTGGAAGACCCAGAGAAATATGGGAAGAAAACTAGAGAGAACTCGATTGGAAGACAGCAAAACAATATGGATAGGATGTCCTGGAAATCCCTTCAAGAAACTTAGACACTACAAGGAAGTAAAGTTTCATTGCCTGTCCTACGCCGCAACTGAGGGAAGAAGAAAACTCAATGAACGCTGTGTCATTTACTATATTCAGTAATCAATCAGGATACTAAAATAATAATTAAAAAATTGAAGTGATGTCTGACATATCAAATCATGAATAGTTCACTGGTCTTTTATGTCTTCAATAGCTGTTTAAAAGCTATCTTTTCATCAGAGAAGAAGAACTGGGAATTCATTCTAATTCAACCTCATCGCGGGAGCGTTAACACTTGGCTAGTCCTTTTTATCTCGTTACTAATGCAGTAGAAAATTTTAATATTAAAGAACAAGCATAATCTTTTATTGTTGAGTTCTTTCTCGCCCTTAGAATCAATAATTAGTGTAATTTACGTCGTCTACAGCTTCTGAATAATAATAACTTAGAAAAGAAGGCAACGACTTCTTAAGTTGTTAAAATAACAGCAAAGAAACGGGCTCTTCAGAAACTAGCCCATATTTTAAAAATAGGAGTCAAAAAGAAATACCTGAAGCTATGATGTTCACAGAATACAAACCAGGATTTCTTGTTTCAGCATTGTCCACCTCATCGATTATAGAATGTCAAGTGTTGTTTTTTTTTTAACTAACTTCTTTCTTCTCAGAGGAATAATATACAAGAATCATGTTTCAAGTATTTAACAGAAGTATACATCATGGTCACTGGCTGAAGACGAAGGAAGCCCGTGTTGTGATTTATCGTACTTGGTTGATTAATTCTTCTGTGATTTATGATGGTATTCCCACGATAAATCTCAATCTGCAATGAACTATTTTCTATACTTTTTTTATTTTTAACTATTCGTGTTTTCCACATGCTCACGTAATAGGAGAAAATACTTGTGTTGAACAAGGCTGTAATAATGTTGATATGTTTTTTATTTTCTTTCAAAAATGGCAGGAGTTTAGATACTCCCCGGATAATATAAGTGGTGACAGTATGTTAGGTTACTTTACAGTGTAGAATCATTCTAATGTTGGCCAAACGTATATTATTACACTGTCACATTTTAACCAGTGACTCGGGTCAGGAAATCCTTGTTGGAGAAACTGTATGGATCTCACCACAATAAGAAACAAACTAACCTGACTTTTCTAACCGAAGCTGTTTCCGTGAATTGCGTCAAAAAATGCAAACAACGAGAAAAATAATGTACCATGATTGCTGTAAGGTCCTTTCTTTACATTTTCTACGCAAATCATTTCTGGTCCGGAGGCATTCTACATTTTTAAGCTTGATTTTACATTTCACCAACCTTCGTTAAGAATTTAACGAATCGTTAGTTAACAAATCTAATGTATTTCAAAACGCTTAAAATGTCTTAACAATTCGTTATCTCTTAACAAAGATTGGTGAAACTCACCCTAGCTAGGTAAGGTCATTAAGAGCCATATTTATGAATCACTCCTAAGAGGTGGGTGTCTCCCAGGAGTATAAAATGTCAATGCCCCTGGGAGCCACCCACTCTTGGGGGCTATTCATAAATATGGCCCTAAGCCATCTGGGGAGTATATAAAGTCCATTCAAAAAAAGTATTTAAGGCTGAATCGCATAGGGTCTTCCCGTCTTTTTCGTTTTACGTGATTTTTTCAAAATTCCGTGCAGGTAAACAAAATTTAACTTTCACGGACCAAAGTTCGTTTCGTCCTTCAATAACGGGTACAATTAGTTTTGTATCCATGGCCCAAAAGTATCTGCACACAATCCTGAAGTTAGTACTAAAATTTCCTTAAAACTAATGGTACCTGTTATTGAAGGACGAAACGAACTTAGGTCCGTGAAAGTTAACTCTTGTTTACCTGCACGGAATTTTGAAAAATTGACGTAAAACGAAAAAGGCGGGAAAATCCACTGCGAATCATGTAGTGCACAGATCGATACGTGAACTTCGGTACGTGAAAGTATATTTTGGTGCTACCTGCGGAAGAAAACATGTTTATATTTAGACCTCGTAGTGTCCTCATTTGTGCAGTATTTGCTCAGCTAGTAGGATGACCAGACTTATGAAACAAAAATCGAGGAGTATTTGTAAATTTAGACATTAAAAAACTGGACAAAACAGGACACTTAAATTATGAAGTTAACAGCAATGTTTTAACTACCAAAAACTGCTAGAAAAACGTTTAAACTTAATCAAGTAATAACTATCGGTTTAATACAAACTTAGATATGACTATTTTAAGAAACTGTATAATCTGAGGCTTTGGGTTCAGAAGGAGAAACACTGTTTTTCACCATGTATTTTTGTGATGAATAAAGAGTATAGGATTAACAGACTATGAAATTATTTACAACTAACAAGTAATGCTATTTGAAGTGGACACTCAGATCTAGAAGAAATATACATATTTAAAGACAGCATGAGAAACTAAATTTGTGTTTAAAATATTAGGTGCCATTGGCCAGTGGGAAAAGTTTTGAATAGCATTGTTTTTGGTACGCTACTTTGGTACGTGTGGGTCTCTGGGGTCTATGAGTATAGCGACGTGCAGCTATCAATGTCATTTCACTGTCTGTCACCGTAGTGGGTGTTCATGGTTATGGGTGTTTAAGCCTCGTGCTTAGGAAGAAAGCTAAGGAGATTTGAATATGTATTTTTGTTTACAACTGCCAGGTACTCTAGGTGTGCACACATGTGCTGGGATCAATTTTATCCTGTTAGTAGTAGATCCGTTACTTATTTTAATACATCCATCCACATTTTTAAGTGCATTAAGCCTTTGATACTGTTTCTACTTGCTCCCTGGTGGTACCCAATATATTCTGAAAGACAGTATAGGCCTAAAGCATGATGTCATGCATGCGTTCTTCTAATCTATTGTCAGGCAAATGCTGGAAATTATTTGAGCCAAAACAACACTCAAGATAATAAGTGAAGTGAACAAAATGGTCGATTTATTTCTAGTAGTTAAAAGCTCTAAGGAAATTAATTTAATATTCCTCCTCATGTTCATGTATGAATTAAATCAACATACAATTATATTTTTGTAGTTCTCAAACTGGAACATTTATTGAAAATAAAAGTGTTTTACCACACCCTTGATATTTTTAAGCGTTCCTTCTAATTTCGAAGTGTTTTGTATGGTTAATATTTGCCGCATATCCTAACTGTAGTAATATCATTAAATATTCCACTTGTTCTCTTCAAAATTCAGAGCATTTGTAACTCCAACAAAAATTGATCATTGAGCAAAGGAAATTAATCATATATAACTCGTAGTATGTAGAAGAAAACATTTGCATAAGTTACAATGAATCCGTTACATTACATCTTTTATTTTGAAGAACAAGTTTTTTATTAGTCACTCCTCGGTAATATTTGAACGACGACTCAACCAAATAAACTGTGCATTCTTCAGTCTGAAATAATTTAAGAATTGTTAGATGTCGCCTTTATCGCCCGGCAAACTACACGAAAATAATCCTATAAAATTATAAACTATACTTGACCATACTGGAGTGCTCGATTGGTATGCAAAAACACACAAAATAAGTTTCAACCCATTTTTTACGCTTGTTGTCGCTGTGTGGTTCGCTTCTATGTTTATGTCTTAATTCTTGAATTATGCATATACCGAATTACATATATGATAGGTGAGGGCAATTTTGCAATACTAAGAATTATTATTTTTTAATTCTAAGAATATTTTAAACAAATTGATATACGCATATTGTAGATTGATTTTTTTTATTTCTTTAATAAAATTTGCATGAACACTCAAATATTTGTTGTCCAGGAAAAAAATAAACAAAAATATTCGAAAAATTGCCAACACTGTGAAATTATGTATTGCCAATCTATTTCGAAATTATTTGCTTAGTCTTCAATTAGCATATCTCTTATAGTTCAGCACCTGTAAAGTATAAAATCATTAGAAACAAGCCCTCTAACGTTCATTACTGCAAGTATTGTTTTTACATATTACTTCCCAACGGAATAAATTAACATATGAGGCATTTTTTACACACGAATAAAGTTAGCAGAAAATCTGTAGGATCGTCCTTTTCTAGACATGCTTTTCTAGTAGTTTTCAGTCAAATCTAATATCTAACACTCAAATATCTTTCTATCAAATTAAAAATTGACACATGGACCCCATTTTTTAGACCAGACACGGGTCAGTTGTTTGACATGGCGAAATTGTAAGTGCTAATACCGGTACGTTTCACAAACATGGAGTGAAAAAACACAGAAATAGAAGGCAATCATAATACCTAACTAACATGAAATATGAAGAACAGTTTTGAACATTTCAGTAAACTCCTTAGCATAAGAATCAACTGATTAGCCTCAGGTTAGATCAACCACGCTTTCATTATCATAATCATCAGCACCACGCATGTGTAACAATGATGATTGTAAGATTAGACCGAAATATCATCACTGCTCTACCTAACAATGATCCAAATTATCAGATTTCTTTCAGAATGTTGAGAATAAGGGTGGGTGACAGTCTGGCAGATTTACAAGCATGGCGAAATCGCGCTCGTCTATACCTTATATTAGTATATTATTTGGAAGTCTTAAGACAAATAAAATAAAACATGTCAGACAACGACAACAAGTGTCAAAAACCGGGTTAGGACTGCAAGTTTGAAACCCTTTGGATTAAACTGGAAGTGGAGAAACGAAAGTTTACTCTCCCCCTTACGTGTAGTTTCAAATGGCCGGGTGACGTTTCGTCCAAAGACATTTTGTCCATACGACATTTAGTCCAGGGATATTTAGTCCATAGACATTTCATCCATTGACATTTCGTCCACAAGACATTTCGTCCAATGGTTTTTTCGTCCACAAGACATTTCGTCCAACAGATTTTTCGTCCACAAGACATTTCGTCCAACAGAATTTTCGTCCACAAGACATTTCGTCCAATCGACTTTTCGTCCAACGGA
>JAGDQP010021539.1:0-14464 GCA_022664845.1 Lepisma saccharinum
TTTCTGCTATAGATAATAATTCTTTCCAAGGGTAAAATACAATGTAAAAGTCATTTCTAGTTAAATTATCTGTTAAATAAGTTCTCCAAAGTGATAGTTTGATATTTAATTCATTCTTTTCCTATTTCAAAAGAGGTCTTTTCTGCTAAAAACGCCAATGAATACCTATGTGAAGCAGGAAATAGCCTTCAAAACAGTTGCTAATCGACTAAGTTCTACTTAAACATGCACGTCAGAAGACGTGTTATACAGGTTTCCATAGCATAAAACAATAAACACCCCGCGGTATTAAGCTAAAATCTGATTTCAAATATGGTCCAGATGCGTCTCGTATGCTATTCAAAGGAATAATCAGCCTGTATCAAGATAGATTATCTTAAAAGTAGCGTCTATAATTCTGTTATATAGTTTTTGCATGTCCTCTGAGGCAATATATATCTAATATTTCAATTTAAAATAGACTTCTACACATACAGTACACTTCATTGTACACTTTCGGTACGCTAACTAGCTCACAAATAGCAATATTGTAGTAATTTCGACTTCAAAAGTCTTAAGAAACATCTCAAAAGTAAGATATTAGGAAACTTTTGCTTACAAATGCATTAATCACATATCATACGGTTTTTTTTGCGCAATAAATGCACTCCTAGTGTCCAAATTATTCCAAAATGGGTACTATTCCACTAATTTCGGTTTACATTGACTCAAGTCGCATTGTTCTGCATGTAAAATATGTATATTTCATCGTCTCAGGACTTCAAATCATTCATTTATACAAATAGAGGTGTGAAAACAAGCAAAACACACTTCTTATGCAGAATAATCACATCTCTGGAGTAAAAATTATTCACAAAAGATGATAGTATTATAGCAAATAGATATATTCACATTATGTATACGTAATTTCTTACATAAAGCTATCATTAGATAGATTATCTTTGAATATTTATCCTAACTATGTAAATTCTTCTCTTATTTTGTATCAAACCTCACCGTTTTCTTCTGTTTAAATATTTAAGAAAGAGTTAACATGCATTTTGTTTCGTACCTCGTGGGAGAAGGTTTTTACTCCCTCAAGTCTTCTCTAACACTGCAAAAATTAAAACAATATCTGACACGAGCCAAAAAAACCAACAGATGGCGTGATTTGTTATGTAAAACAACTAACGTATGGTCAGACAGATCGCTGTCTCAACCCTCTCCAATCGAGGCGACCAAACTTCCGGTTCACATAGCCAGAAGATTCTCACGGTTCTCCATCCTCTGTTAGGTCAACGGGTTGAACTTGAGGCCCAAAGGTGAAGTTCTATGCGGAAGCAGATTACAGTTTTGTCAAATGGCCAAAAATCTCAAATTATAAGCCCAGGTGCTTAAATTTCGGTGGAGGGAGCTGGGACAAAACTGATACACACTACTATTTAATGATTAATTACCTCCATCCATTTATTAGAAAGAGGAGAGAGGCAACAGATGTCTCATCTCAAAATTTCAAAACAGAAGGAGAGAGTAAAGAAAAAGTTTTCTCTATATCAGCCAGCTGGTTTGCCTTCTTTCCAAACACTTCATTTAAATCCAGTATCGTTCAACACTGGCGTTGTGGTTTTCGAAGCAGCACTGAGAAAGACAACCGGCTTCGACCCTTAGTGTCTGTCATCCTGACGGACGATTTCGACATATCTATCGTATGTCTTCTTGATTTGTTATCGAATTCATCTTACGACAGGATAACACAACAATATTAATTTCTAATGAGTGGACGCTATAGGGTGTTCATAAAATAATTGACATTTATCTGAATTATAAAAAAAATACAAGTAATTGCATAATTAAAACAATAAAATATAAGACATTGAAGGTAATATAAACATCAAATGACTAAAAACTTGATAGCAGATTGATTATTGAGTATTTAAGGTATTGCTTTCGTCAGCTATTACATAGAGTATACACTGTATGAACAAAAAAGCGGTACCATATTGATCGTTGATTATTTATCATATTATCGTCGACTACTGTATAAATCATAGTTATTACTATAATGTAAGGTAAAATACTAATTTCTGCAATATTTAATGCACCATAGGCGGTGAGCGTGTACAGAAAAGCCACCTTTACGAAAATTGGATTAACGCAGTCAACGCATATAACGCCCATGTACATTAAAACACGGCCTAAGAAAACTATTGTAATCTAGGACAGAAATGGAGGAAGCTAAGCAGGTGGTTCAGGACCCACCTACTTTTCGAGCGATATCCCTGTACAATTGTAAAATTGGTTCGCTTTTAACAAGGGTAATTTATAAAATGAGTTGAAATGGTCAGGTTATGGTATTCGGGGATGTAGTTACTGTAAGCTAGAAGGGGAACAAAAATCGTTCGTTATTTCGGGGTTTTACTGTATTTTTTCGGGCGATATCCCCCATTATAATTTAAGGTAAAAATACTAATTTTTGGAACATTTGATGTAACGTAGACGGTAAACGCGTACAGAAAAGCCTTCTTTAGGAAAATTGGATTAACGCAGTCAACGCATGTAACGCACACAATGCAAGCGGACATGAAAAGGCGCCCTTATGTTTTCGGGCGATATCCCCCATTATACTACTGTGCTTTTTGCAACTTTTACAAATCACTTACTTTTCGTTAAACTGTTTTAAAAAAATGATAGTTTCGATTAACACTTAAAATCCCCCGTACGCAGTGCCGACTGGGACCGGGCGCGTCCACGGGTTGCGGATAGTGGGAAGGTCCCCAGATATGAGGGCCAGCTGCGAAATAAGCAGAGAAACCTGGCGAATAAGCAGTCGCGGACATTTCGGCTAAGGGTAACAACCCCGACAGAAAATCACTGCTGCCCTGCAGTTGGTAGTTTGATCTACAAAGGCTAGGAGAAGATGACGCCAACAGAAAATTCCTGCTCCTGCAGGTTGTAGGTTGGACGTGGGGCTAACAACCCCACTCCGCGAAAACTTCACAAGTTAGGAAACCAAAAAATGAGCCTCGGACGGGTGGATCTAATGATGTTGGACAGGGCGTTCGGAATGGTAATGGTAATAGATCGAAGAAGAGAATGAAAGATATATGCCTAGCCACGTGGAACGTAAGAGCCATGCTACAGGCAGAAAAGATGAATGAAATAGCGTAAGTATTAAAATATAAAATATGGGATTGAGAACAAAAATGGAAAACTTTTGGTTCAGTTTGCGGAAAGAAATCAATTAGCAATTAAGAACACATGCTTCAAACATAAAAACACAGATACCTGGAGCCACAGATGTGAACCAAATTGACCATGTACTAATATCAAACAGACACGCTTCGAATATAATAGATGTAAAGACAGCAAGGGGAACAAACTGTGATTCAGATCACTTTTTAGCAAAAACAGTTTTTAGAGAAAAACTCTCGAACATCGGAAAAAGCAGAGGAAATCCAAGAATACAGTGGAATATAGAAAAACTACAACCGGAGATCAAGCAGTACCAGCAGAAACTTGTGACAAAACTACAGGAAGAAAAACAAAATTATATGACGTTAAGAACGTGGATAGCAAATTGGAAATAATATCAAGACGTAGCAGCAAAAATAGCACATAAGAAAAATACTGGTCTTGGCTTGGAAAGTATTACATATTGTCACATAAAGGATACAACCTTATGACATTGACAAATAGATTTTCAGTACATTTTGTTGAATTAACAAGCTTTGAACTTGTATTTAATTGCATGAGAGACATGTAATTGGACACTCTTTATAATCGAAGGCTTTTGAGCTTGATTGAAGGTATAAGAGAAATGTGCCTAAAGGACTTACAATTATATTGAAATTTGTACTTTAAGACAAAAAGAGTTTTTATGAAACGCTATGATCTTTGAAAGCAATTATATCACTAGTCAGATTATAGGAGGAGAATACAAACGTGTGTTTTAGTTATGGAAATCAGTGTTTCTTTCAGACAAAACTTTTTCGGGGTGTTTATATATTAATTTTACTTTTACTTTTGTCGAATATATTTTTCATATAGACAATGACATGATAACATAGCTGACTTGTATTTTTTGCATGTAAACTAAGTATTACTTGCTCAAGACTGTAATATTCAACTTTGTTTTCAAAAAGTATGTCTTGGTCAAATTTAAGAATTGAAAATGTTAAATTTCTTCAAAGATATTTGCTATTAAAAATGCATTTCGATGTTGTCTCTAGCAAGACAATAGTATTTCCTTCTTCCAGAGGGGAAATAAAAAAATGAACACCTTTCTTTTGCACGCATTTGATAGTCTATAAGAAAACGAAAGATTCTTCCGCATATGTTTTCTCTAGCACGTTATTTGGCCGCTATCAAACTTTCATTTGGCTGTTCAAAAATATTTGGAATGACTTGTGGAATAAATTCTGTATCTTGAAAAAGAATTCTACATTTGTTAAACATTCAGTGACATAGTTAAATGTCCTTGTTTCTTATCAATGTCATAATAATCAGTAAATGCTTTCTGATCATTTACTTGATTCATTAAATATTTTGATATAACAGATCCAGTATTGCACTGATATATACACCGATGAGTAATGTTTAATGTACATCCACTACACTTCTCTAATCGTTTCGCATTTGTAATGCTCGGAACATTTTTCTATGAAAAATTTGAAATTTTAAAATAACTAGATTTTTACTGTTTCAAATATACATAAGTCTAAAATAAACAAAGCATTGCTAAAAATACACTGCATCATCTTTCACACTAGAAGTTCAAATAACGAAGTCAATGTTTTCAGGAACGTATATCTTTTGAAATTAGTTTATCTTTTACCTCTTCCACTTTACGTTCAAGTAAGTTTCGCAAACCTCATTCAAAACTCACTATTCTAAATTCACCAAAATTTTCATGTTGTGATAACGAAGCATAAAATTACTAGGTTTAAGCACTGCGTTTCATGTGCAATCATTCAAAAGTTCACTATGTTTAAGTTAATTCTGCTCCAAACTGAGACAAGCGTGTGCTAACAGATCAGGAATATTATAAAAACAGGCAGCGCAAATTAAAGGTGTATTAAGACAATTAAAATTGTCTATGGCGTTCCAAATACAAAGTTCTTCAATAACATTAATCCCGCACTCACAAGTCGGAATATGAGGTTTTTCATCACTTTCACAAGAAAGTTTCAGCAACATGTGCGTTTAATTCAATTTTTTTCAAAGTTGCTGAACATTCATTCTGGAAATCACCATCAGAAAAAACAAAGTTTGATTCAGTAATATGTTCTGCACTATGTAAACCACTTTCAACAGGTCTTGATAAAACAGTTTGATTCACTCTGGGAACCACGGTTCACTGTTACTGAAGATTCAATAGGACAATCAAAACTAGTCACTAACGAAGGACTAGGAGATCTATTTTCAATATGCAGCAAAGCTAATGCGGCACGTTCTGCTCCCTGCACCGCACAAACAAAACTGTCTGATGAGTAACTCATCACACCACAATAAGTTTTGTGAAGACATAATAAACTGGTTTACCTGTTACTGCTACAAGTCTATTCCTGCAGCAACTGATGGAAACCAATCACCTTCTTACTTGTCATTGTCCAATGAAGAGACTTTCACTTTAGATGGGGAAAAGGTATTAGTCATACCATAAATTTCACCTTTATATTTCAATAATAATAAAACAGTACGTTAAGTTTGTTCATATGTAATAATAAAACTGTCTTTTAATGCAGTATGTTAAAGTTTAGTAATTTATCTTAAACTACAAGAAAATGAAAACAAAGTTTTCACAAGAGTTTTAAGTGGTCCTTCTACTCACGTGCACCAAATATGTTCTTTGAGTAATTCTTCACGTAGTTCCACTATTTTGTCTCCCAATAGAAATCTAAGTGCATAATGAATGTTAGCTTTTAAATGATTAGATCCAGGATGAGTATTTACATAATTAAATATCTCATCTATATTCTTTGGATTTAATAATACACGATAAACACTATCATTCAAAAACTTAAAACGGTTTTCCTCACTTAATGGTATTCCACGCATTAAATATCCCATACACTCATGTTCACTTTTATCCTTATTCCAAATTGCACATGCGGAACAAAGTAAAATGTCTAGTGTTCCAATTACGAAGGGATTTTAGTATACAAGGTTGATCAACCTATTTAATCGACATCCACAGGAAGGTTTTGCAGACAAAGAAGATGGTAAATTAACAATGGTATTTTCACTGCCGTTCTGTTCCATGGTTACAACAAGACTGAGGCTTTAATTTTAAGAAGGTCACTGAACACCTACGTAAAGAACAAGATTCGGCTTGTCTTCAGCATAAAACATGGTAAGAAAAATACAAGAATGAAATAACACCGACGGTCTAGTCTAATCAATACTTAAAAAAACTGTCAACAATAAATCAAGGTAGCTAAACTTCAATGCTATGTATTGTGCACAATTACATAAACAATTATTTATATATTTCATGTAAACACTTTTATAACTTATTCAAAGTTCTTAAAGTAAATTCAAATTTTACTTCATCCGTTCGGAGTAAAAGTAAATGGCGAGGAAATTCCTCAAATAATTCAACCTTAGCAAAATCCACATAATTTCAAAGATTAACAAGAAAAGAATCACAATATTAATTATTAGTCTACATATGCTTCTCCTCATAGTCTGGATCTGCAATAACGTCATCCTCAATTTATTGTGTCTTTACCTCATCTACTCTGAGTAAAAGTAAATTACGAAGAAAATATTTTAAAATTTCAACAGTGTTAAAATGAACATGTTTTGAAAGATACACATGATAAATATGAAAAAATTCCCAGCATCCATTATTAGTCTATATGTACGTCTCCTCAAAGACATTTCTTCACCACAACGATGTCTCTGGCGATTGCGAACATTATAGAAACATTCGGCACACAAAAAGGGACAATTGTTTTTATATTTCCAATTATCAATTGCTTCTATAATACATCCATCGTATATTTCACACACCCGAATGAATTTTGAATTTCATTAGAGCACATAGTGGTAGATCAAACTTCAATGTCTTGCACGGCACAAGCAGTTTCCTCAGCACTAGAAACATAATATTCTTCATAACTGTCTGCATTAAATTATACCTTTTAACTTCAGGTAGATGCACTGCGGGAAATATGGGAATCATTCTGCGCCAACGGTCCATCGCCTTCATCCGCACTTCGATCTTCGTAAAAATGCTTGATACCTTTACTAGTGTCACAGCACAACTGTGCACACAAAATTTAAAAGTAAATAACATTGCACGTCATGACCTATTTTATAAGTAACAAAATTCAACTGGTTCTGTAACCAGCTGCATAGTCAAATTCCAGTGAGCATTAGCGTAAATGCAAAACTACAAAGAAAAAACTTCAACTTAAATGACCGCATTGTATAAAATAGCACGCTCCAAGCATCAAGGAATGCAAAACAGTAAATGCATTGCCAAAGAAAGAAAATTGTCAATCAACTGGCGCCACGTCAATCAATCGGCAGACGAAGAGAAACATCCTCTCAAGCACTATAGCTGCGATACATAAAAATTAAACGAACACCTGCACTGTACAATTCTTGGAAATGCCGGAGCATGTTCATACACGAACCGACTGTCTAGTTCCCTTCTCCTCAACAGCATATGTGGGATACAACTTGTTCCCCCTCCTCCCGCGCATCGTAAATGCAATTTAATTTTTTTACCTAGCTCCGCGTCGACTCGTTTCAAACGAACTCTGCGCATGCGTCAATGGTGACCTCCAAACATCGAAAGATATAACTGAACAACGTTAGTTGAGCAAGAGATCTATGTGTAAGACATATGAACTGAGTGCTTCGCGATGACGGTGAATGCATTCTCCGTCAAAAAAATAACGTAACCCACCCGTAAAATAAATCAAAATCCTTAATAAATGTCCATATCCTACATGAAATCTAATCTAATATGATGTGTTCCACACTTTCCACGATTGGGGCTTGATACCGGGTCCTATCATTGGTTACGGGCGGGCAATCGAAGCGGGGCGGGCGCTTAGCACGGGCGGGCGCAACAAATAATAAAATGGCGATAAAAATTAATTAATCCACTTATTAGTTTCATTAAAATATCCATCAAAATTAAACTTCTTCATCTACGAACATTCCGAAAAACCTTCGGTTAAGTCTGCAAAATAATTTCCAATACATTCCCGTTAGCAGGCAAGGAGAGGGACTTAATCACAACCTCACAAATCCAGCTACTATGGTCAATACCAATTTAAAAGTGGTACAACAAATTTGCTTCCCTCTTTACTAGTTTCCTACCTGGTGTCAAATGGGACATTTCATTCGCACCAATCCAATATAATAAGAGTATAGGAGGGAAAACACAGCGTCACGAACTTACATAACTTTCTTGACTAACTGAAATTTTTGCATTATTAGATGATTTACCTTTTAAGTATTGCTTTATTTTTGAACGTTCTGATAGAAATAAACTAACGGACTATAGTTTATAGTTAAGATTATAGTTGACAGATTATAGTTATACAACTAAAATATAATGCGTGTCCAAAATTCTTCTATTCCAAAAGCTAAAAATTTTAAATTTATATTAGAGTGATTCCACGACAAAGTTCAGTAGTAAAAAGCCAAACATACTATGGATTTTTGTGGATTAGTGTAATCAGCTCTTGCAAGGTATTCACGGCCGGAATTAGGAGGGACCATACGACCCAAGTGGCCCGGGAGCCGGACTGGGCTGCTAAATGAAGTATAGGAGGGGGCGTTATATAATTTTGGCAGTTTCCAAGGGGCGCAAAATCGTAGTTTGCTCTCCCTTGCAAAAATACAGGTTTCGAACCTGGATACGATGTGTCTTTACCAAAATTACTTTTAAATTAGTCGTTAGTACAAATGTATAGCGAGCTCCTGTTATTGGATTAAAACGTTCTTTTTTTTTAAAAAAAACTACAATTTTACTTAATTTATCTATATTATAAACTAAAATGTTGGAAGGCAATATTTAAAAAATATATTTATTAAGTGAAATTAATTATTTATTCTTCTTTTATATATTGACATAAATTAATAACATATTTCTTTCTAGTCTTGCTTACGACCTGTCAAGCATACCCGGTTGCACGATCTAGTGAGTATGTGACGCTCTGTTTTTCTACCTATAAGACGTTACTACCTATAACCTGGTATTTTCATGAAAATAAACTTCAAACATTCCCCCAGTAAGTGGCACATTGGAAAATTTTGTTGGGCCCATATTTTCAGAGTTTGGGGAAATGTACATGAAAGTGAAAGTGCAGGTTGCAAAAATGTCAGTGCATGATAGCAATTTTAGCATTATATAATATGTAGTATTTTAAATGTAGATGCGTTATTTAACAGAGAACATGTTTCCCAATACCTCTGTTAGCATGGCATACGTCCAATTCGCAAGTCGCACACTTACTTCAATCTAAGAGCGTCACAAACTGACCGCACTATGCTAATAAATTTGCACAAAATCTATTGTGATTAGAAAAATAGTTTTACATACATCTATGTTCAGCATTTGACTAACGCACCATATAAAAGCAATTTACTTACCAAATATCCTGCAATGTATAGTACTTTCTATACGAGGAGCGTCATGAACTGACAATTTTGCAGTCTATTTGTATAATGGTTACCAGACCGTAAGGAAGAATATTAAGAAACAAACCATTAGTCTGTCAATATAGAAAAGAACGAAGTTTAATATACAAGTATTTATCTTGTATATACTTTATCTATTTTTCAAATTTACATTCTTACATTTAGCTGAATAATTCACTGTTAAAATTGTGTATTTTTGCGTGTGTTTTTTAATAACCCCCAAACCGAAGTTCATTACGCATTTGTACTAATGACTTTTTTACCTAGGTAATTTATGTAAACATGCATCGTATACCTTCCGAGAATCGATTGCACTAATTAAAATAAATCCACGGTGTGTTTAATTTTCTGCTACCGGGTATGACATATTCGTGGAATTGCTCTATACCTAATCATAGTATGTCCACGACCAGAACATATTAACAAACATCTAAGTCACGACATTCTTCCATAGTTCGTTATTGAGGATTTTCCTTTAAATAAGCATTCCTATCCTGTATTAGACCATCTGTAGGCAACTTCGACCTTTCTGCAGTGGTAGGGATGACGTTTCTGCAGCTAAAGTTCACGTAGATAGCTTCAATATACTGTTCCATTTAATTAAACGTGTACTTCGCCAATACCTTTGTTCCCAAATGTACACTACTTTTGTAAGAGCACTAAACACACATTACTGCAACCACCTCTTAATCGGCAGATCAGCTTCAAAAAATATGATAATCATAACTACGTACAGAGAGAATCTGAAATAGTACTTTTAAATGCTAGATGAAAGTAATATAGTAGATTCGTTCGGTAGTTGACGGTACGCATATATCACAATGATTTGTGTGTTTAATATGGAAATTACTTTTAGCTTGACTTGTTTCTTAAAACAAGGAGTAATCAAGAAAAAGAACATGATAATAAATTAAGTTAAGGTCCTTTGAGGTGTTACTGCCACCATGGGTGTTGTAATGAGACGCTGTGGTGTGTGGAATACGTAATATTCCTTACCATGACCATAGTTGACGGTACGAATAAATCATAATGAGTAATGTGATAAGAAACGTGAAATATGTACGTGATCTGAATTAACGTACATGAGACGATGATAACAATAAATTAACCCAATCTCCTATACAGCGCTATTCTTTGGCGGACTGTGGGAAATTTGAATATATCTAAAAAGAACATGGAATTGTTCTTTATACTGGTACAATAAATTACTTGAAATTGCGTCCGCGCATAATGATGGTCATAAATTGACCCTACTTTTCTAACGAATCGTGCCGAATGCAAATAATTATGGCCAGTTCTTTGAGATCTTCCTCCTCTGCCCTCACTGATGTGAAAATATAAAACTATAGGACCCTCATTTAAGAAGGAGATAATGAAAGGTGTTTAGGATACTTAAACAATATCGGTGAGAATGAAATTAGCCTGGTTATACATTGGAATGCTTTCACGAAGCGGACACTTTGATTTAACGAACAAAATAACTTTTACTAAATGCTTCCCTCTCTTTAAAAGGAACATTCAGTTTTTGTTTTGAAACCTGAATGTCTACACGCGGAAGACAAAAAGAGTTCATGACTGAATGAAGGGCGTAGGGAGAACAAACCACTTTTCGGTAAACAAGGTAATAAATTTGAAGAAAGGCGCGGTTGGCTGTTTTTCGGATCTTTAAATTTATTTGGATGCAGAGTAGTTTTTTCCTGTGATGGAATGTATTTGAATGTGATGAATCTTTGTTTCTAAAATATCACTAACGATTTTCCGTTTCCGAACCTTGACAATAAAATTTAAATAACGGCCGATTGCTCGTAAAGAAAACGTTAAGCGGAATATCTATAAAGTTTAACTGCACAGCCAAAAAACGAATTGTGAGAAAATGCTGGAGGCAAAGGTTTGGCTTGAAGTATATATCCAAGTGTTGCATCTAAAAAGTTTATTCTTTGCACCGCTTTTGCTTTGATTACTTGTGTGTTGTCCGGTATTTGCTGTTTTTAGCTTGCAATATTGGAAAAGGTATTACATTTTTTCATTACTGTAATGTTATGTTCTTATATTTAAAAAAAACTAGTCAAAAAATTTGTAGTCTTGAAGTATGATTTTTACATTTTTTGAAAAAAGAAACTGATTGAAATGTTAATAGCAAGATGTTTAAGACAAAAGATATACAATGTTTACATCATAATATTCAGGAATTGTCTGTTCACTGCTGGATGAAGGCCTGCCCCATACATATTCCGTTGTAAAGCTATATTCTTGTAATCAACTGCTTTGTAAGACGTTGTGTTGGGTACATACTATAATGGGTTCATGGCCGCAGTTTGATCCTTCTAGTTACTGCTAACATGCACTTAGCCATCTTCTAACGTATTTTATTTGTTTTTTGTTGCACTTAATGGAGACATTAGTTTCTATAGCTAGGTGACGCGATTATTTTGTTTTTATCTTCGAATTTAATTAGGCCTCCTACTTATGCCTACCATGCACTAACTCATTTTAAAAGATTCGTCTCGGTAGGCAAACTATTGTCTTATGTAGATGTTGGTTTAGGTTTGTGTACTTATCATTTTGCAGCTTTGAATTCATGTATGGTTCCCTTCCTAGTTACTCCTAGCATGCATCTGAATTACTTTTCCAAGATCTGTCTCGTTTCCGTAGGGAATCCAAAATAATTGTCATTGGATTCTATACTTATGTAATGAACTTTACATTTTACAACATGAAATCCAATATGATGACCCCCTACTTCTGCTACCACGCATCTACGCGCTTTCCAAGATCTGTCTCGTTCCCTTAGTGAATCTAATGTTGGTTTAGGTATGTGTCGGACTTAAAATTTTGCGCCTTTGAATCGAACCAGGTGTCCCTTAGTTATGCCTAGCGAGCATCTACTGATTTTCAATGTCTTTGTCTTTATCATAGGAAATATAATGTTTTATGTAGGTATTGAATTAGGTATGGTTCGGAATTAACATTATATGCCTTTGCATACACGCATGGCTTCCCTTCCAGTTATTCCTAGCATTCTGGATGAGTTCTAGGTTCTTATGTTTTATTGAATCTAATGTTTTATTTGAGTATTGCTTTAGGTATGTTTCGGACTTACCGTTTTGCACCTCTGGATCGAATCAGATATCCCCTAAATATGCCTAGCATGCATTTCTTTATTGCTCTTAATCTGTGAGGCGTTTTCCACGTACAATGCAACTTGTACTGATAAGACATTTATTCCATAGTTGTGTGATTCTTCTGTTGTATTCTTTCTTGCCATTACTTTAGTAAGCTTCTAAGGACGAGACCTATTGTTTCACGGGCACTCTGAACCATTTGTGTGCCTCACCAGGAATTGAACCCTGAGTCCTTGTGATTACAAATTAAAAGTAGATATGAATGGAAAATGGAGTCGACCGTTGTAATTTTATTGTTAAGTGAAGCGGCATATCCTTCTCTAAAGATTTTTCCATGTCTTTTTATTTTTCGAAACTATATCTTACAGTTTTGTTTGGGAGATGAAGAATAATACTGTGAACAACCAATCTAGGATTGACTAGAGAAAGAATCTTGACATTTTGAGTTTAGCCCAGCATTCGTTTGGTGTAACTGAGAATAATATAGACATTAGGCGTATTTAGCTCAAATTCAGGAAGAAGTTTAAAAATAAATTGAATTTGATTTGTCGGTCATATATTTATGAATTAGACTTCGAACTTATTAAATATGATCTTTAAGCATCTTTGACTCATAGGAGGGTTAGGACGGGAAAGGAGAGAGAAGGACATAGATGTCTCTAAGGAACTAGAAAGATATTTACGTGTCAGAAAGTACTGAAACTTGTTATTGTTTTGTATTCTGTCGTAATTATGGACCCTAGATATCTTAGACGAAGGCCGACTATATACGTTGATACAGAACTCGCAGCATTATTCCGAGAACCAATCTTATAAGTACAGGCGTAACAGAATTAGTCACTCTTCTTAAGGAATAATAAAAGTGCATCTTTTTCTTGTTGCATATGACCTGTATAATACACGAATTAGCATTTTAAAATACGTAAGGAAACGATAATGCGAGTTAATACAGTAATTGATAAAAACACTAAAGACCGAATCTACAGTTTGAAGAATTTAGATCACTAAAAAGACTTGAAGCTGAGACCACATTTATAGAAAACGAAATATTCGTACTAGCCTGAAGGACATATTGTGAGTCACTCTCTCTCTTTTAAATGAAATCTAGCTTATCACCTTTTCCTCTGGAGAACATCTGTAATGCCGAACCTGTACACATTGTAACGTAAAATGTACGAATACCGTTTACTGAAGCTTAGTAGTAAATCGTCATGTAACGAAAGTAGAATCAGATAAGCAATGAATGAACAAATTTACTTTTTAAGTCTTATATCCAGGTTGCGACACATATCAGATGTCTTGTTTGAAAGACAACTTTCTAGCAGACAGCTTATTTGCTCGCGACATATACACACAGCACCATGTACTGGCGGAAGATGAAAGAACACTAGAAGAGGGAAAATCTGGTCCATGAATTCGAGGATCAAAGCAGTGCGTCTCTCAGCAAATGAACTGTATTAAATGTCTTATATTTGTTAAAATATAAACCTATGTCTCAATATTATTCTACAAAAATGTATTAAGTTTCATCAATTAACTATTACAAGGAAAATAATTATTGAACTAAAAATAACTGTTAAATATAGATGACATAGATAGTGTAATAGCGCTAATGAACAAAGGTACAAAAAGCTATAAAATCTTATGTATCATGTCAAAGCGAAAGATTTAAAATGTAAAAGATTATTAAATTTGTATAA